>VURO01018591.1:22790-42414 GCA_015108175.1 Pelvicachromis taeniatus | reverse complement strand
TTGTTTTTTGTTATTTATTGTTTTTTTTATTTTTTCTGTTTTATTTATTTATTTATTTATTTATTTTTAGATATATTATTTTTTTCAGCTAGCTGTGTAAGGTAATACAAAAGTTAACAGACAATTTTATGGTTGCAACAGTTGATTCATTCATTAAACCTGCTCTCTCACATTTATGTGCTGTCACTTCTAACACTGTTAACCCTAACAATGTGTATCTGAAACACAGCTCAACATCACCAGCACATAGCTTTCAAAGTAAATGTGCTATATCACATTTCACATTTATGGAGTGATGTTGATGTTGAGAACATGCACTTTTCTTTTTTTCTAGGACATTGAGAGGCAGTTGGTGGCGCTATAGAAATACTTAAAAACACAGTTGAAGCTGCATGTGAGGAAAAAAGAAGAGAGAAGGGGAAAAAACGCAGAGCTTCAAGTGCTCGTATTATGCATTTTTGTTCCCCCCCTTTTTCTTTATTTTGAGTTGTCAAATTTACAAATCCCAAACTGAAGAAGAGGGTTATTCTGAATGGCAGATAGGTGTACCATGAAGCAAGATCGGTGGTATGTTAAGCCTAAAACTAGCGATACAATATCTGGATGAAATATCAGCGGCAATGGGCTGATATATTTAATTGCATTTTGTGTTCTCTGTTTAGTTTTCCAGCAAATTGTCAGCAGACAGTGGTCGAAGTGACTGATTTGTTCTGTCTTCCTCGGTCACTCTTCCACTTTCACTCTCCTGGTCAGAGAGCTATTGTATAATTTAGAATCCATAACGACACAAGTTTGGCGAAACATTGGTGTAACACTCATTGGTAAGCTTTTATTATATTTGTGGTAGCGCACAATTTTTTTTTTCATCAACTCGGTTAAATAATATTTCACTTCAGCTGTCTCTTGTCAGCTTCACACGGGCGAAGTGTGACTGTGTTTGACAGCGATATGCAGCAGCCTAATGACTCTCACTTTGATCTGAAATGAGACCAGTGCAAAAAAGAGATGAATTTTTTTCATCCTGAGCTTGTTTTAATTTATTATTTCACTAATAAAAACTATCAGTTCAGTGAATCTTTGCATATTTTTCCATTTTGTTTAAGTGAAGCCAGATCTTACATATATGATTCTCAGTCTCTTCCTCGCGTTAAATATTACATTATATTAATTGCACAGTAGTAGTTTGTATTGGCAGATAAACACAGCCGAGGTATCAGTATTGGAAAGGAAAATGGAAACACTGATCAGTGTATCCCTAGCCACATTGATCTAAATGCACTTTTTAAATATCATAGATTCAGTTATGACTAATCTGCAGAACAGAGATTACTCACAGATCTGGTTCAAATGTGCGGACCAGCTGTGGTTTTTTGTCTTTTAGCAGCTCTTAGAGGGATTCGTCTTTTACACAAAGACTGATGGGTAAGGAACATCTAACTGTTGCCCGGCCAGCTGACCAACCAGAGCCTACTGGGCTATTGGGTAGGAGGTGATGACAGCTAAAACTGAGCTTTTGATACAGTGAGTGGAAAGGGGTACTGCAGCAGCGTACAGTATGAGAGTAATATTTTTTATTGTGAAAGTGCATTCGCAGTCAAAGCCCTGAAGCTGTAGAACGAGCTGCCTGAGGAAATTGGGTCAGCAGAGTCAGTGACTCTTTTGAATCTTTACTTAAGACACACTTTTAATAGCAAGCCGCTCCTGATTTTTTTAAAATTCTATGTTGAAATGCTTCCTTACTGCTGAAAGGAAGTATTTTTCTACTGTGTTGTTGTTCATTGCTTATCTCTTTCATTATTTTACTTGTGCTTGATCTGTTGTTTATATAAAGCACCTAGGTTTAGAGGAGTTCTCTCTATACTGTTTTAACATGAAGTCATAAACCTCATCTAGTCAATCTCCAAATAAAAGTAGACCAGCGTGGAAAAGAGCATAGTGTGGGCACTTAAAGCTAAATAACTCAGGGTATTCTGCTATGATGGTTTATTTAAGTAACCCAGGCAGAGTATCTAACCACCTAATCACTTCCTATTCACACCACATCTGTCTGTTGCAGTATCTTTTCTGCCCATCTAGCAACCCCCTCGAATCTTTATTTCTCTATTTGTTAACCATGTTTCTCTGTAAGTTCTTAGGCTGCCAGGGAGGCTTTGCACAATTTTAAATAAATAAGTCACAGTCAAACACGAGTATGAATCAAGAAAAACCCAGCAAGCGTGTATTCAAGATGTTTTGCAGCGTATTTCATCATTTACCTATCTGAATATGTAACACAAAGAGCTGTTTGGTGTACCTTTTTATTTTATTTTATTTTGTAACCAGGGTGAAATCATTCACATAGCACCCCGTACAAAAATGTCTAGGGAATACTGATGTATGATGAAGAATGGATTAAAACTGCAGTTATGGGAATTTCTGTCACACATAGGTTATCAAGTCATCTGATTTTTTTTTTTTCTTTTCCCTCGCATGCATCTTGCTTTTATTTTTATCCTTTGCAACAATGATGCAACGACAAGCACATTTCTTATACTTCAAGTTGTAATGAATGGGTTCCCGGGTGTGTTTATTTAACTTAAGGAAGTTTTGAGCTCCATCAGTGGGACAAGAAATTAAAAAAATAAAAGTGTGTCTGTGTGTGTCACACTAGTTGAGTAATGACTGATAAGCAGGAAGACCAGACAACCATGACTCCGCTTTGCACAATATGTTCATGTGCTTATTGGTAGTTTGCATAGTTATAAGAGACAATGTTGCCATTAATAAAACAGTTTCATAAATGCAGAAATAATCAAAACAATCAAAGTTACTGCTTTTAATCACACATATTTGCATCATCTCCAGTCCTTTGTTGCACATTGCAAATTGTGAGAATATCCTACCACACTATAGTACATATTTCATAATTTACAGTCCATACATTTAGATCTGTTGTGTTTTATTATTTACTTAGGATTGTCCTTTTTTGGTTCTTTTAGTTGGCCTGTTGCTTGGTCAGTGTAATACTTTGATCCACACTGAGAAAGAAAACCCATGATACGCCCCCGAAAAGCCCAAGCGATCAGAATATGATAATACAGGGCAACAAAAAATTGTGTTATAGGGTGTTATTGTTTGACCTGCAGTCAATAGAAGCAAAGCCCACTTTACGGTTGTTTCTACAACAGTATGCCTTTATTTCTTTCTTTTAAAAAGACCTTTTAAAACTATTTGTGTGTCCATGAAATGTCTGAACTTTTAATTTGAAAGTGGTGTCACAAAGAGTTGTTGTGGAAGACTTTCTGTAGCACACTTTAGAAATAGCTAGAAAAAAAAAAAGAATATTATGTAATCCTGAGATGTTCTGTCTTTGTTTTGTTACATTTGAAGTTTGTTCATGTTGTGTGTTGTTTACCTCCATGTTGGGGGAGCTGTGATATCGTGCTGTCAGCACCTAGGTTGATAACCATATACGTGATTTGCTTGATTTTATACACCTGTTGGTACTGAAAACACCTGAAATTAAAAGTTAAGAGACTGAGACATTATTCAGCCCAATACTTTTGTTGATATAGTGTGGAATCTGCCCAGTTGAGTAGTTTAGTTTAACCAAATACCCGAAAAAACAGTGATGTTCTTATTGTTCTTAGCTGTGTGACTTCTGATTCGTGATAATAAATATTTTAAGTAGATTGCCATTTTGAGTATTTTACCATGGTGACATTTGCAAGTACAGCTTCACAAAGCTGTTACTGTGGACACTTGTTCTAGTTTGAACTATAGTTATTTAATTGATATTAGGGCATAATTGCACATTGGCTGTGAAGTTGACTTGGTGCTAATATGAATTACAAATCAAGGCAATACATGACTTGTGAATGGACCATTTTGCAACTCAGCCCCATTTGTATGTGAGAGTCCTTTTTCCTGTTATTATTTCTCAGTGCAAAAGAGATTACTTTTTCTTTGCTGAAAAATAAAGCCTCTTTGTTTGGCTGTCACAGTTGACTTGTAGCTGTCTGCCATATGAAAAATAATGACAATGGATTGGAAAGGCAAAAATAGTCTTCAGAAAATAAAAAGAAAGAAATTATGAAAAGAAATTTGAAAATGTGATGGTCAGGAGGGAGAGGAAAATGGCGATATCAAAGACGGCAATTATAAGAAAGAGGAAATAAACAGATGTTAGGAATTAAAGCAATCTTAAATTTAAACTTAAAAAAATGAATGATAAGGATAAAGAAACAAAGAATTTGAGAAATGTATTTTATTTCATGTATTTTATTTTTAGTGTGTTTTGAGACCAGGTCCATTATTAGCTCTGCATATGCAGAACGTCTTTTTTTTTTTTTTTTTTTCCGGCCAACTATTGATTCAAAGCGTGTGTGTGTGAGCGTGGGTGTGGGTGTGTGTTTCCCCATGGGTTGCAGCTAATCATCAAACAGTGGTGTGGGCCAGAGTTTGTTCATGATAGTCTGCCAGCCGATGTTCATTAAACATTTGGCACACGGCTGACTGTCTGGACACTGAGCTACGTTTGTGTGTCCAGTATACCATACGCTAGTGTGCAAATGTTTCAGGCGCTTAAAGTCGAGAGAGAAAGCAAAATAGTTTTGATGTAGCTATAACCTTTCTGAAGAATATGGATATAACAGAAAGAACTTTTATCATGTCAGGAGTTTGTCTTTTAAACTACAGCAATTCTCTTGTGTACATATTTCCAAGTACCATACATACTGTGCTCCATAGAGTGAGTATTTTGGACAAAGACACAATTATGTAATTTTTCCTCTGTACACCACAACACTGGATTTCAAAGGATTTTAAATCAAATACATACTTGAAGTTCAGACTTTCAGCTTTAATTTAACGGCCTTAACAAAAGTATTAGGATGTTCTTAGTGGAACTTGCCTTAATTCTTCTGTAGATTAGGCTGATGAAGTTGATTTTATATATCGATATAATCCCAAATTCACCTGTTGAGGATGAGATTGGATTTTATGGCTAGTTTCTTGATCCTTATAGCTTGGAGAGCTTGGTTTTCATCAATATCATCACAATAAAATTCTTGTGGGAGAAACAGACTAAAGGCCACATTTGAATGTGGTTAGGTTTGTGAGTGATTTACAAAAGTTGTGCTTTTTTTTTTCTAAACACAGACATAGTCGATTTCAGCATAGCACAACCAATCTGACAAGAGCTGCACAATTTAATGCAAAGTCACAAACTAAGAAATTATATGATCTTTGGATATTTTTTTATCAGGAGAGGTGCAGTTTGTGGTGTTGTTTTTTCCCAACAAATATCAGTGCAACTAGAATCAAATTGTATGTCAAAGACATTAATATATCAGTTTATGCGCTTAATGTTAATATTTTGTGCCTTGAAAAAGGAACTCCCAGAAATTCATATCTAAGAGGGTCATTTGCTAAAAACTCCACCTTGTAATGTTTTTATGCCAAAATGCAGTTTCATTAGTAAATTTCCTGACAAACAGAGGGCTAACTATAATAAGGCAGATAGAAATTTCTAGACACTTTCCCTGCTAATTATTATTAGCTTGTCTTTGCATAAAACCTATGAAGTTAAAATTCCCAAGCAGAAAATGTTCTGTAATATGTCAAGAATTTACCATTCTGAAGAGGACGTTGGTTTTTTTGCTTGTATGACCTTAAAACATTACTAAAGGAATAAAACACATTAACTTGTGTTCATCAGTCTTGTCAATTTTTTTTACTTCGATGTGAATGAAAGTTCCTTTTTAGCAGCTCATTCAGCATCATTATTGTCTGTTTTCTGAGAATTCTTCTATTTCTGCCCTTGATTCATTATACAAAAACAGTGAAATTCTAGTGTCAACGTGCTTCGTGATGCATTTGAATATTTTAGCATATAGATATGACTCCATGCTAGTGTGTGTGTGTGTGTGTCTCGGTAGCTTGATACTATACGTAGCACAAACTGGCTCACTCATGACTTAGGGAGAGGAGAAGAAAAAAGATTTGAGCTCAGACTAATGAGGCAAAGGTCTCTTCATACAGTGACTACAACATGCTCACAAGCAGATTCTTAAAGACAAACAAATATTTCATACTCGATATGTTTCCACAGAACTGCATTATCCCTCTAAATTACATCAACATCTTCTCCTTTCATAACAAGATACAGTCACCTAAGGTTGGGCGATTGGACAAATATATCGACCATCGACGATAGCCCGAGCCATTCACCGATCGTTTTTACAAGAGCAATTTATTTATTTATTTATGTGCTCATGACTAAGTTTGATAAGAATGTTGGTTGAAGCTAAGAGAAGCAGTCAATGGGGGGGAAAATAATAGCAGTGTTTTAACGGCACCCTCTTCAAGTTGCGTCCCAATGCACCCTCCTCAGAGTGCGCCCAAATGCAGCAGCGATTCATTTACTCAAACTCATAACAGAATGAAGGAACAGCAGTGGCCTATGTTCAAAGAAAAACTAAAAAATTGTATTTAAAATAATTTTTAAAAAAAACCACAATGGTGGGGAGGGAAACAAAGAGAAAACTGGTTTATTTTTTTTCCCACTATAACCGTGTTTACAGGCCGTTTCAGTGTTTATCCGTCTCACACATTCGACCAAACAACAAATACAAAATTAAACAAAAAGTAAGTTAAAAATCAAAATGTCTCTTCCAGCGAACATTAAAAAAAAAAAAAATCTCAGACGTAATGTTAAGTCTTTAACGCAATTTGGCGCATCTCAAATAAATGAATGAATAATCCAAAAAGTAGCTATAATCAATTACTGAAACAAACAAGAAAAGAAGGTAAAATACTCCCTCCGAAATAAACGTGTAAATTCTAAAATCGCATATCAGTTCGTGCATGGTTACATTGCATCGCCCATCTAAAGTCACCTCTGCGTGAATATATTGCCTGTCATCAGTTACTGGACTGACAAATGTTGGTTGAAAAAATTACCTTACAGTCACTAGCAATATTTGTGTCCATGATATGCGGGTTTGTATTAGTGGAAGCTCAATAACACAAATCTCCAAGTGGTTCACTACAGCTTCTATGCGCTTCAGGATTCACCCCCACCCCATTAATACATCAAAAACCCCTTTTGCTTTCTCTCATGCTTACCAGTCTATATCCTTCCTTTCATACACAGACTCTCTCACACACAGTTTCCCCTCCATCCTGCTCTTGTTCCCATGTTGACAGAGATGACAGTTGAAACCACCTCCTAACTGGTTGGCCGTCATGCACCATTTTGCCCCTGTCATTCAAATGTCTTCACCTCACTCTGTCTGTGTCAACCCATGTGAAATCATTACCTGAAGGTCACAGCTGTTCCATTTCAATCATGGGTTGTCTGATATATAATATAATATTAGATAATATAATATAATATAAATGTATATGCACACATACATATGAAATTGTAAGAAAAACGAGAAAATGTACATTTGGAGAGAGAGAGGTTTTCTTAGAGAAGCAATTGTCAAGGCACTATGAAATGCACATATATAAAGTGTTTTTTAGTTGTTGCTGTTATTACTGTGACTCATTATTATTACTATAACCTACAGTCGTTGACCTGTTCAACTGCTCATTAATATAACTATCTAGTTATCCAATCCTATCACAGCAATTCAACACACGTAGGCACAATGACTTCCTGAAGTTCACACTCACCATCGGAAACTGCTGGTTTACTGGGATTTTCTGACAGAACCATCTCTAGGGCTTACAGAGAATGGTTCAGAAAAGAGAAAATATCCAGTGAGCAGCCGTTTTTCAGATTGAAAATGCCTTATTGATGTCAGAGGATAATGGTCAGACCTCAAGCTGATAGGAACGCAACAGTAAGTCCAGTCTAGTCCAAATAAATTTAAATTCTGTTTTATTTATATAGTGCCATATGACAATAAAGGTCACTTCAAGGCACTTTAAATTTTAAGATAGAAACCCTACAAAGATTACCACTCAAAAATAACAACCAACGTATGCATAACAGGATCTGTGAAAACACATCACCTTGAATCAGATCGGATACAGCAGCAGACGACCACACCAGGTCCTTCTCTTAAGAGCGGGAAACTGTGGCAATAGAAGTCGTCTGGTCTGATGAGACGATGATAGGGTCAGATATTGGCATAAACGGCAAGAAAGCATGGGTCCATCCTTCCTTGTATCTGTGCTTCAGGTTTATTGATGTAGTCATGTGAGAGATAATTTCTGGGCACACTTTGGGCACCTTAGTACCAACTGAACATCATTTGAATGCCACAATCTACTCAAGTATCTTCTCAGTGATCTTCTGATGGCTGGTTCCAGCAAGATAACATGCCTACCTGACCTACCTGCAGCAACTATATGACACTGTCATGTCAATATGGATCAAAATGTCCGAGGAATGTTTCCTGCACCTTGTTGAATCTGTGCCACAAACATTTAAGGTAGTTCTCCCTAGTATCAATCCGATACTAGGGAGGTGTAATTAATTAATTGACTTCTAGGGAAAAAAAAAAACTTTCTCATAATTAAATGAGATCTCAAAAAGTAGAACTTAATTTTTATTTAGATATCAAAATTGTCAAAATATTATACGATTTAAAAGTAAGACCAATACAATTAGTTAATTATCTGTGTAATTTTTGCTGCCAGAAATCATGTTCTTACTTTATTTTGGCATATAACTCAATGTAACTCTTCATAATGTCCCTGTTAGGTCAGTGCTATTCATACACATGTAATATGCTGTCTACCCTTTATATTTTATTTTCACTCCAACTATTCCCACCAGCCTCCCCAATCCAACACTGCTTTATTTGACTTCCAGGTTTGAGTTTTCATAAAACGTCCATTATTATGTCTGCTTTAGCTTTATTAGACCACCACCTTGCTATCACCTTTCTTCATTTCCATTGTTTTCATTGCCAGTATTTTTCTCATTAAGAAGCGAAAGGTAAATGATCTACAATGCTGTGCAAAAGTCAGCCTTCATTTCTTTATATTTCCTTTTTAAAATTTTTATTTATTCATTTATTTTAAGGACACACTTCACACCATGCTGAGATATGCCGGATTTTCGTCTAATAGCTCTTTGGGAATCGGTGCACAACTACAGTTTCATACAGTTTCATATGTTATCTGTAGCAGTTCTTGTAGAATCAACTAAAGAAATTGGAACATATCATATATTTTTACATCAGGTAGCTAGTAACAAAATGCCTGAAGACATAATTTAAAATTGGTTCTTTGCTAAGTTGACCGTTGTGTGCAGAGGGGACTGGTTCATTACTTGAGTTAGGGCCTATTTTAATGCTTGAATGATTCATAGGTCTGTGTTATGTGGCTTAAAAAAACCTAAAACATTCCACTGTAAATGATAAGGTATAAGGTCCAAAGAAAAACTTTGACAGACCTTCAAAAAGCCTGAAGAACCATTGCACACGATCACTTTAAAAGTTACAAGAATGTCTGGCTCTTTAGAAGCAAAATACAAAGAAATGAAGGGTGACTCAAAACGTTTTCACCGTACTGTAAGTGCAAGATTTGCCTTTCAGGATCATTCTTTTTTTTTCTTTATCGTGATGTCCAAACATGTTAAAGAAATGTTTGAACATTAGGTTACAGAATAATTTAAACACATTTAGTGAAAATATAAAGAAACGTCTTTTGATAAGCAGTAGCAGAAATTGAGGCCTTGGTCGAACAGCTTTCAATCAAAGGCCAAGAAAAGGAAAGGGAGAATAAAGGAGAATAAGATTGATAAATAAGAGATGGCAGGAAGGAAGAAGAGAGAGGGAGAATAATGTAACAGGGCCAATCACGCCTCAGTGGTTCTACTAATCATGCAAACAAGGTCACTATCTGCCAGAGCCAAACTGGCAGGCTATATGCATTGGAGGCATAACTCTCTCACTCCCTCCCTCTCCCTTTGCAGTATCCTTCTCCTTCTGTTTTGGTCACTCGGTTAATCAGTTGGACATACGGGCGGCTGCCCACAAACGTGTTCACGGGAACATAAGGATAATGAAAATAACCTTTTTCACATCTTCCGAGCCTTGGTTTTTAAAGAAATTTTTATGGCTCTTAAAAAGTAGCGAGCTGGGCAGGAAGAATACTTTCCTCAATTCATCACTGCTTAACAGCAAATTTCATTCCAGTCAGAGAGAGTAACTACAAACTGAGTGAGGATTTGCATACTGTTCATTACACACGGCACAAATTCATGTTTTACTTGCAACTGTGATGACAAATGATATAAAACACCTGCGGTTTCAGTTTCATTTTCTCAAGCGTGCTCGTAATTGTCAAATTCTGCCTCACTCGCACACACGTGTCCCCACTCACACAGACACGGTTGCGTCTCTCGATTGTGAATTTAAATTTCCTTGCTTCCGTTAATTGGCCACACTGTAAAGAGAAGACTGTGTTGGTTTGGAAGCTTCGCTGGCCATTTTTCTCTACGCTGTGGTCAAAAGTGCCTGGGGCACTGTCCACATAGACGCTAATCATTATTTACAGTGTTTAATTCACCTCAGCTCAGCTTGAATACCACGCCGTCACAGAAAGATTTATATAAAGATGGATTAAGTCAGTTTGTCATATTACTTTCCTCCATTTCCTTTGATCCAAAGTAGAAGAAAGCCTCATTTTCAGTGTTCAGTCAGTCATCTTCATCATTAATTCTCTCACCTTCTATGTTTTATTCCCATTAAAAATGATAAAAGAGCGTGATACGTATTGTTTATTATTAGAAATCGTCTTTGCGATGTCTCTGTGGCGCTGTACATTTCTCTGAAAAATAACAACATATGGATAGATTGTAAATCAGTCCTTGATACTGGTCCTGTGACCCCTGCTATTTGTGGAAGGATGCCCATATTGCCCTCCAGAATCAGTTACCTTTGCACCAGTGGAAAAGTGACAACCAGTGAACTGTTAGCCATACGTTCATGATTTCTCAAGGAGGATTAGACTCAGACCAGGTTCTGACATGGTCAACACCCTGATGACAAACAGCATAAACGTGAAGAATCATCCATCACACACAAACACACAGCATGACCAATATTGTCCCAGTGCCCCGAAGCAGAAGCTTTGTATGTGTTTATGGCTTTAAGTGCTGTTGACAGGTGAAAATAAATCCCACTCTCCTTTTCACCTTCCTTGTTCTTTTTCAGACTGCACTTTTCACTTCCCTTTCTCTCCCACTCGTCTGCCGCCATCATTCTCGCAAACCCTTTTCCCCTTTTTGCATCCTCATTTTATTTTCGTTGTGTTTCTCTCTCTTCATTTACACATCTGTAGTTATGAAGACAAATGATAAAGACCACATCTTCTTTCTTCTCAGTTAATACAAAATCAAATGCCCTCACACCAAAAGTATATATATATGTAATATTTTTTTCCCGTATTTGCCACTCAAACACCTCCTGCATGACAGATAGTGGCTAAGGGAAGGAGGGAGGAGGAGCAGCAACTAGGGAGATACTGTCAAGATTTGTCACAGTCTTCCTGTATGAAATGCCACCAGCATTTTGGAAAAAAAAAAAATAGAAAAAAAGAGCCACAGAGGAGGAGACATTAGCACGATGTCTATCTGTGTATGCTTGTCTGTGTCTTGGGGACATTTTACTACTGCATTCGTACAGCTGTATCAAACAGGTCATCTAATCAGCTTATAATGAGATCCAGGTAGTTGGACATAAAAGATTCATAAGCTAGAGCTGAATCGAGTTCTCTTGTTCGTTTTACGGTGATGAACAGAAAAGGTGTATATTTATATTGTAGGAAGTTTGCTTATGCATGCATGGAAAAAAAGTGGTATTAAATGGCATCAGGTGCACTCATCTTGCCATGAGGAGAAGTGAAAAATGTGCCTTTTTTTCAGTCTGTCATTTTTCCTTTGGCGTTCTTTTTCTAATTTCTAGATTTCCACTTTTTTTCCCCCTTATTCACAGCAGTGACTGTATGCATGCTGAGCAGAAAACATGAGCTCTACAAAGATCATCTCTCTCTTTCTTCTCTTCCACCCACCTGTGGCAATGAACCATTAGTAGCCACCAACCAGCACCACACAGCAGCATGTGCCAGAGGGTGTCTGTGTTGATTGCACTGGTTCTGTTTCAGGTATACCTGTTTATAAGGCTGTGTGCGCGTGTGCCTGTATATGTGCCTCAGCTGAGCATGCTGTGTAGCCCGTGATTATTACAACCCAATCTTTCAGGACAAAAAAACCCCAAAACGGATATTTGTAGTTAATCCTATAATTTGAGAGAGGGGACAAAGAGAGAGAGATGTTGGTCTGTTTTCAGAGACATCATTTTTCAAATATGTAATTTCTTTCTGTCGTTTTGGTGTCATTCAAACATGAATTTGGCTGTTTATCCAGACTTACTCTAAACCCTACTTTTTTTTTAAAGTGTCACATTTCTAGTAGTCCTTTTTAGAGATTCAATTCAATTTCATTAGTGGTATTTCTATAGCAAAAGGCATTCCAAGTAAATTGCTTATGAGCTGCAAATGCTTGTCAGTGCACAGGAGCACAAGTATATCAAATTTAAATAATGAATAGTTCAGTGTTTGATCGACACTCATGTTTTGTCTCGCTTTCAAACTTCGTAGCTACACATAATTTAACTGCCTGTGTTTTGCTTAATTAAAGCATTCCATCCCAGTGCAAACTGGTCTAACAGAAGTGTTAATGGCTGTAATTGTAGTAAATACTAATGAATTAAATTAATCATTGCACATCTCTGCAGACCCATCCTCGCTCACATTGTGGTTTTAAAGACCTAAAACATATAATCCATGCTTAAAAACTGATACTGTTATAAATAAGAGAAAGTCATTATGTGGTGTCTGGTTTGGCCTCATAAAGTAAGTAGGATGATTCAAAAACCCTAAGGGTAGGAGATTTGAGCTTTTAACAAAGTTGCGCCACATTAAAAATCTGCAGCTGCTATGAAATGAAAATACAAGTGTGCACACTTGCATTATGTCGTTAGATGTCCAGCCATTAAATATCTACATAAACTGTTTGTTGATCTTTTTTGAAGATGTATATTAAATAAACAACAAAGATTTGAAGGGTATACGCATGAATTGAGCCACATAGTATGCAGTTAAAAGTGTATTTTCCGAGGCCGTATTTTTAGTTATTAGTGTAAGTGGGATTTTTAATTAGATTTTGGTAACAGAACCCATTAATTCAGGTTTCTCTTAAAGACTTTCTTATTAAACATGTTTAATTTGGCCTGATTATTTGCATGATAATTAGCTCAAGCAAAACCCATCTCTAATGCATGCCATCATCATCCATCTGTATCTGAACAAGATTATTTTTGCAAACCAGTGCTGAATTTGTGCATGCTGTACAACAGGATAATACCCTCGGATCTTACCGGATATGTAAGCCGGTTCTTCTCCTGTTATCGTCCTTCTGGATTTAGAGATGTCTGATTATGTCCAGACTCAAGCAATTCCAATAACAATGTAAGCTTGCCCTCCTCGCCAAGTGGTTTGGCAGATATGAAATCAGTGCAAACAAAATCTGATTTGTGCACGGACAGAGTTACAGCCCAGCATTACTGAAGTGACTACTGTAATTGTAACCATGGATGTATTATAAGCCAGATTTCAGTGCAATCTTTGCTCACTTTGTTCTCTTTTCCATTACCTAGTATGCTGTCTCTCGGTCTCTGTCACTCTATCTCTCTTTCCGTGCAATTTCTCTATTACTTTAACCCTTGTAAGCCTTGTCTTCTGTTTCCTGCTTTCGAATGTGTGGGAGGCACCATTGATTGCAAGAATGTTTCCATCAGAAGATCACTTTTCTGGATCACTGTAATGAGTGGTGTCTGCTGGTGTCAGAGAATGGATTGGTTCATGTCAGTTAACCTACAGACAAAAAGACTTGCTGAAATAAAGACTGTGTTTTCACAGGTGCACAATCAATGGTATTGCTTCGCTGGCTCGTGTTAGTTGGGGAAATAGAAGATAGAGACTTTCCTTCAGACTTTGATTAAGTCATCTCAACTGAATGAATGTGTTTACTCTGCTGAAACTGATCATTTCTGCCACCCAAACGGTCAAAACTGACACAATACAGTTAAACTTCACTAATAATTATTTTTAATTTCTCTTTTGATAGCCTATCTTTGGATACTAGTAAGCATGTATTAGGACCGGTGTAATTACATATGACAAATGTTCAGGACTGGTCACATTTATACCCACTGCATTTTCTTTTTCTGGCACCTGTTGCTTGTTATTGTTGGACTTATGGAATACATTCTCTGTCCTCATCTGAAAGCAGACATGTAGTCGTTGAATCCTCTGGATTTTTGCATAATTGCTTTTGCTGGGGTCTGATGTTCCATTTGCTAATGTGGCATGTTCTAACAAAAAAAAAGAAAAACCAAGGCAACACTGTCAGGCAGGGCTGGAGTTTCAGTAATAAATACCTTCCTTTACGCCTCTGTCCTGTACCCTCATATTCCAGTTGCACTACTCATTATTTGTTTGTGCCTCTGTTTATACAAAACACATTTCTCACCACACTGAAATACATGTATTTTCCTGTGTTTTTGATCTCGTTCAGTGGGTTTAAAGGGGTCCATGTTTGCTTGAGTTTGTTGGTTTTGCTCTGATATGCATCTGTGAGTGTTTAAGTCTATTTTCTGGCTTGACTATTTCTCTCTCTTAAATGATAATGAGCCTGTTATACCCGGAAGTAGCTAACTTTCTAAAGCAGTCAGGCACAAACATTGCTAGATATCCCTGCTCTCGCCCCCTGTTTTATATCTGCTGTCTGATCAGTGCTAGCAACAGACAACAGCACCAAAGCTTCCCTGATTGTACCCAGGCAAAGGGTGTTACATGCTGTCATGGTGCTTTCAGAAGTTATTTACTGTTCGTTTCCCCCCTCGATTTCTTCTTTATTCCTGTGTTTGTCTTGTGTGTGTTTGCTGATGGATGTTGTGATAATTACAACAAGGATTGTGCTGCAGGCACAATCCTGCATGCTCTGAAGTGTCACACTGAGCCATTGTTCTATTCATTGGCTGATTAAAGAAAACAAACACACATCTAGTAGCTGTTCTGTACATCTGACTGTGCTGAATAAATAACACAACTGTGCAGGTTTAAAGTCCAGGTGTGCATGTCCTGTTCTGACATTAATTTAATGCAGCACCCCCCAATAAATATAAAATACTCATGACTAAATCTGATTTAACTTGTACGTAAGAGTAAGTTGTGAAGGAAAATGCCAAGTCTATGATGTCAACTGTAATATTATTTTTTAAATCAAATTAGTCTTTTATCCATCATCATCCTCGTTCACAGCCAATCTAACTGTATGTGAATATTCCTAAATTGTTGTGCATTTAGTCATTGCTAATTACATTTTACAACCTTATCATAAATAATCAGTCTGAATTGTTGTTAGCATTGTGTTTCGCCATATCACCTGACAAAATAATATAGGTCAGTCTAGCCCTTTCTCAACCCCCCCCCCAACCACCACCACCTTTTATTTCTTTTGTAGCAAAGCGTAGTAATGAACTGAACTTCACCGACAAGACCGGCAGACACAAGAGTGACACGCAAAGAATAACAGGCATGATTAGCTGCTTTAAAAAAGACATGCTTGTCATATCAGGCCTTTCTGATACAGAAATACTTGCATCGATTCAGCTGTGATTCCCTCCCTGCTTTGCCGTGATTCAACCAGTTTGAATCGATGCAGCTGCATCTTAGACATTAAGCCCAGCACATCGATCTCACTTGGTGAATTGTGACACCCTCTGAGTGTGTGTGTGTGTGTGTGTATGTGTGTGAAGGCACACATGCGTTTCCTTTTTATTTGTGTATATATGTGTGCCTGTGTGTGTGTGTATAGATATATGCATTTATAAGTTTGGGATGGGATTTGATTAATAAAATTAATCTAATTAATTTGAGGCTTCGTAATTAATTTCGATTAATTGCATTTAATCGCACAAGAAAATTTGCCACAAAGCGCATATGTTTTAATGGGCGACAGAATCAAATAATAGACATGGACGTGAATATATAAACTCAAGCTGTTTTAATTTCGGGGGGGGGGGGCAGCATTTAAACGACATTTCAATTCAAAACAGAGAAACAAAAAGGATATCCCTGACCAAAATTGGGCAGACTTAAAAATAAAGTGTTATTTTAAGTACTTAAGTACATTTTCAAAATGGTATTGTCTTTAAATACTAATAATGAAAATTTCAACATAAAGTGCAGTTTTTCTTCTTAAATAAATAAGGCAGAAACATTAAAGGTTAATTGACCAGCATCACCTTTAAACTCTGAGTAACCTTAGCCAACATTATTTTGTACATTAGGCTTAATCAGTGTGATCATCGAACATTTTAGTGCAAAAAAACAACAAACCCATAGGACTCACAATACCTTCATGCTTATTTACTGTCTGTGTCTTTCAGCCAGTTACTTACAAACAAGCCTATTCACATTGGAAGAGCTCAGGGCAGCTTTCTTTTTTGTTACTTTGTGACCTGCAAGTGAGAACAGTCTCTCACATGGGACAGAAGTGGCAGGACTAATCAAATACTTGCGGGCCAGGACAGACAGCTGTGGGTGGGTCCCTGCTCGACCACCACTGCAGCGGGCAGTCTTCCTCGCCGATGGTGGATTCTGCTCTGTACAAACACAGGACCTCCTCATCTGAATCAGAGTCTGAAGAGAGGAAGAGGCTCTTTGTCTGTGCTGGCTCCTTTGTGGTGGCATCTTTACAGTGTTCCTGCAGTAGGATCTCAAGGCTGGTCCAAACCTCTTCTCGCTCTTGTAAAATCCTTAAAGCATGGGTCAAGCACAGTAGCTATCTTAAGCCACTGATGGTTGAGTGTAGCTACACGTTGGGATAGGTCCTTTGTGAAGGCAGTCTTAAATTTCACCATGTAGTTTGAGTCATCATCGGAGAACTCTATGGTGTGATGCAGGTAAAACCACTGAACATAAGACATATGTCTCACCTCCAAGAAGCTCAGTCACAAACTTGTAGTAGACAGTTCAAGAAAGTAATTATTAAAATACACAATAACTGTCAACTATGGAGCTTTTTGAAGCAACAGAATCAATATGTTAAAACATAGTTTTATTTACCTGCATGGCTCAAGGACAGTCACCAGCTTTTGGACTTTTACCAGCTCTGATGGAGTTAAAATAACTGTCTTGTGCTTTTGTTTGTCTAAAGTAGTAAAAACAGTCTCTTGATTCTTAATAGGCGAGAAACCATATCCAGTGTTGAATTTCACCGTGTGGAAACATCCTGTATCCTGGTGTAGTTCCTCCATATTAGTCCATCACTACGGCCGTCTTCTTCGGTCGTAGTGATGGAAGTAATCAGAGTAATTGGAGCACTCAGCACAGTAACTCCCAAGCTAGGCGCAGTCCTAGGAACAGTTAAGATACTGTGCAGGACCCTCAAGCTCCCAGGCCTCTGGTAGAGGACCTTACCTTGAAGGATTGACTGCCCGCAGGGGGGGCGAGAGGGGAATTTTTTATTTTATTATATATGTAGGTCAAGGAGCATTGAACGAGGAAAAAAATGTATCTGTGTTTAGGTCGGATAATTTATTAGGAGGACCTTTTGTGATGCTTTCTGATTCTTTTTTGTTTTGTTTTTTTCCTGGTGCACATTTTCATTTCAAGCCTCTCTTGCATATTGGCTATGCTTTAACCATGTCATAACCTGCTTGGCAGTGTTCCTCAGCCGACTATTTACAAGATTAACCCATTCTATTGTCCACACTGCTGCAGCCTCTACAGACTGTCGAGACACAGAAACATGTCTGAGGGGAGCATAGATTGCTATGGCCCCCATGGGAGCTTTCAGAAGGAATAAGATGGATGACACACTTAAAGTGCTGCACTTGTCCCTGAGGCCAGATCTGCTAAGGATGCTTTCCTGCCAAACCATCAGTACATGCACAGATATTAAACAGATGTGCTATAAGAGTGATAGGATTTTTGTGCACGCTTGGAAGTTGAGTTAATGATTTATTTCCTACATGTATGTGCATGTGCATTTACTGAAGTCACTGCTGCTGGAAAGTTAACCTTGGGTGTTTGCTGACAGCTAGCAACAAAATGAGACTTCTACAGTTTAGATATGTTTCTTCATTTGAAAAGCACGGAAGTCCTCTATTGATTAAAATCAATATGGGCCAATCTCATCAACACCACTGTCCTTGGCTTACTGACGTCTGTCTTGCCGAGGACTGGGTGTGTGATGAACTACAGTTTTCTTTAGACAGATCCATACCTTTCGAGGTGATTGGGTTGACGTGTGCCCCTGAGCCATGAGTGCACAACCTTCTATTTCAGTGAATCATTTGTGTGCTGCATTGATTAGAGGTTCATTGAATTCAACAGACCTGGTTGGCCGTCAGTTCTAAATGCACAGGGAATATGAAGCAGAATGCATTTCGCTGCACACATTGTGCAGTCTGGCTTTTCCCATTTGCATGAGGATTTGTGTAAATGTATGATTATATGTTCTTCAGAGAGTTGTGTGGACTACTGATGCATGTATTTTTAATTGCCAGGCCAGTGTGAGAGTTGGAGGAAGAGGCCCCTGGACAGAGGCTGAGCGAAACCCAGCCATGCTGCCCTGTCACTTAATTTGTTTCCTCTCCTCAGACTGCCTTCCTCACTCTCATGCTGTCTCTGCGTTTCTCTCAGTGTGCGGTAGTCTGAGTGGTGCTAGCTGACCTTCACTGGGACACAGCCGTGACTCTAATTGCATTGATATGTCAGCGAGCTCCAATGGTTGCAGGAGAGCGTAGCAACATTACCCCATGGCGATGGTGCCGCCATGCGAATTTTGCTTTCCTTTTTTACTGATGACTCAGAGAATAAAGCTGCTGAAAAGTGAGAGACAGGCCAATGCTTATACACAGACATAACACTTCAGAATTTCCTCTCAACATGACGCTAAGGCACTGCACGACTTTGTGTGTCTGTTTGTCCAGGGTACAGTAACAATTAAAGCCTGTCAACCTTTACAGTAGGTTATAGAAAAACATGTAGTGCTGGTGCGTTGTGTTGAAGTCTGAGAACTCGCTGCTTGCTGCCATCTTTTGTAATTAATGAAGGAAGAAAATCCAAATGTCTTAGCTCGCCACTATTTAGATTTTTTTTTTTTTTTCCAGCAAATACCACAACTCGAGTCCCTAGAAGCTTTTACTTAAAAGCAGCAGGAAGTGTTGGGTTTGCATTAAAAACACACCAGTTTCTCTGTTAATGTTTTCCGTTCTCTCTCCCCCCTTATTTTTTCTTCCTCCACTTGATGTATCACACCTCATATAGAGCTGGCTAGTCATTAATTGATTGATAAATTTGAATCAACATCGACACCCAGTGTAGAAATATAGCAGGCTTATATTAATAGCATTTCATGTCACCAACATCCCATTTTTATTTGTATTTTTTTTTTTTTTTTTTTTTTCTCTTCTTTTTTTTTTTTTTTTTTTTTTTTTTTTGTTTTTTTTTTTGGTTTTTTTTTTTTTTATTTTTTGTTTTTTTTTTAGTTTTTTTTTTTTTGTTGTTGTGTTTGGGGGTTTTGGGTGGTGGGTGTGGTGTTGGGTTT
>VURO01018591.1:0-12353 GCA_015108175.1 Pelvicachromis taeniatus | reverse complement strand
TTAAATGGTTAAACGACCTCCACAGACATGTCTTGAAGTTCTCCAGAGGCCTGCTAATGAACTAATCCTTTGATTCAGGTGTACTGACCCAGGGTGTTATCTAAAACCTGCAGGACGCCGGCCCTCAAGGCCTGGAGTTGGAGACTCCTGACATATGGGCTGCTGTATTAGTGCTCTATCAATACACAGGCCAAAACCCCAAGTTCACACATTGGTTTTATATGTTCTGCCTCCATCCGTCATTATAAAAGAAAGTACTTAGTAGAAATACAAAAGCTCTGTGTAAGTACCAGACAACACACAGTTTCACTTTTTAGCTTAAAAGTGGCATTCACCAGCTTGTTATTTCACAAAAAACACAAAGTAAAAAAGGTACTGGCTCCTGGTCAAAGACAATGACTAAAGAAAGAACCTTTTTACTCACAAGGACATGTAACTATTTTGAGCTGGATTTTAAAACTGAAGTGAATAATGCTCAGTAGCAGGTGAGCGAGCGCTGAAAGGTTGGGTGGGCCTGAGTTCGATTCTGCCCTGGACCATTTTCTCAGTGCCATTCCTCCCTGCTCTCTCCCTACTTCTCGACTGTTCTGCCCTAAAAAATGCCCAACGGCACAGCATGAATAGGTAGTAAAAGCTGATGGGGTATTTATAGCTGTGCAGGCTGCGTCAATGGTGACATGCATTTCTGAAGAAGCCAAGTAGGGTTTTGGAAGGGTTTGCTGTAACAACCTACCTGTGTCAACACAGCTGTAACTGTGTTAAAGTAACAGAAGCAGTTTTATCAAAGTGTGTCTTCGTATGCGATCGGAGTGGAAAAAGCTCTATGAAGCCTTTTGTGGCTCCTGAGGCAGCAGATCAGAATCTAATCATGTATCGCAGTAATATCACTTAGATCAGTGTCACTTAGCACCAAAGTTCACTCCGAGACCTCTCATATCTGCTGGTTGCTATACTACACACCTGAATTCGCGCCTGAACTGTTCACAGTGAAGTTACAGCCCGGTGAATGTAGGCTGAGGCTTTTTATTATTATTTGAAAGTCATTGAGTGCAAGGCTTAATTAATTATCTTACCACCGATGATGTGGCATTTATCCTGAGTACACTATGTACTAAAGTACACTAACCATTAGTATCTAATTGCACATCACGTAGCTAATCCATATTAGATGGTGTGAGAAGGATAAATTCACACCCCTACCATCACAAGCATGTGTTCAATAAAAGACGACAGTTTTGTCTTTGAATTCCTTGACGATCCAGAGCAGCGATTTCGATTAAAATTCTGCTTGACTAGTTCTGCTGTACAGCCTTTGTCAGTTGTTGGTTAAAGGAGTGCTACCTGGAAGATGAGACATATTTTACATCTCTCAGACGTGTTTTACAGCTTAGATGAAGGCATATGTTGAGAAGCTAGCAAGGCTTCAAAGGAAGGGGCAGCGAGGTGTCACAGGCGGTCAGACGGAGAAGAAACTGAACTTGCCAGCACTTTGATCATGTTCAGCACTAAAGGCCAAGGTCCTGTTAGGGAGAAGAGAAATGCACTTTTGGATAAGAGGTCTTATTCAAGTGTGGGGTTTCTCCATTTCTTTTTGAAGTGTAAATGTATATGTATCGAAACAGCATTTTGTACTCCACTCAGTATGTGGTTTTCATAAATAGTTTAGGCTCCATGCAGAGCTGAAAATAATTAAATGCTAATACATGTTAAAATGAATGTAAATTCAAAGATTGACATTTTGTCACACTCGACTTGTGATAATAATCCCATCCGTGTTGCTTTTCGTGACAGAAACTGCCTCAATTTGAGATTAAGCTAATGTGTAAACAAGATATCAAAATGCAAATAGTTTATTACAGAACTGATCACTTTCCCAGCATCAGCTCTGAATCTGTGAGCGCCGCTTTTTAAGCGAAACAAGTGTTTTCTTTAAAGAGGGGGGCATCGCTAAGTAGAGAGAAACCGACAGGATGGGTGTAGCTGGTGCACTTTTTAGGGGGAGGACAGAGAAACAGGACATGATTGGGAAATTGTAGAGCAAAAAGGATCAGCAGTGGGGGAATAATTGTCATCTGTTGCAAGTCAGACTGCGACAACAGGAAGATGTAGCAAAAAGGGTCAGATAATGAGAGGAGACTCGCATTTTCAGCTGTGTTAAATGTTCAATCACAGCAAGTAAGGCGAAACACTCTACTCAGTTCCTCCTTTTAAAGTCGCTCACTGCCTCTTGTTTGCCTAACAGGTTTTTGTGTGAACGTAACGGTGTGTGTGTGTGTGTGCGTGCGTGCGAGTGCGAACGTCGACTTTCTTTCCTTAATATTGCAGTCGCTTCCTTCTTGTCTGCTCTCTTTCCTCCCTTTATCCTTATTTATTTGTCAGAGGTTGTGTTCAGGGACGTTCCTTGTCATTCGTCAGCTCGGCCCATAAAACACACTGTCATGACTGACTGGCCACGCTCCAAACTCATTACCGATTGGCTGACAGAGCGGGTCGCTCTGTTCTGCTCTGCTGTGTTTGACTCCTGTTTGCCAGACATTTCAGGCTCAGGAAACTTTAAATGCGGCGGTGTCTTTCCTCGCGCCACTCCTCTCAGCCTCACGCTCAAGGTCACATGAATATGGATTTGCCCTCTCCTTCCAGCGCACACATACTGATGATGAAGTCTAAGATCTACTCAGAGGGATTATAATTCAGAACGTAGGTCTGATCTTGGCATCTGGGCGTTGCTCTGTTCCACCGTCTGCCTGGGAATGTGTTTTAAGGAATAAGAAAGATGAAGAGGACAAGTGCCGGAGCAGAGCGCTGAGATGAAGAGCAGAGGAAGGAGAATGGATGATGATGGTAGAATCAGGGGAGGTGAAGCTGGGTGGGAGGGTGTCATGCAAGGGGGGTGAAAAGGGAGAGAGACTAGGAGATTGGAAAAAAGGGCAACATACAATGTTATTGAGTTTCTGTTGTGGTTGATCAGCTATATCCATTTCATCACGCTGAGCTGGCTGTGTGCCAGAGTCTACTGCAGAAACTTCAGTCTCATCAGCGAGAGTATGTCGATTCTAACAGACTAGCAGCGCGACCTCTTGTGTATGTACGTAATTTGTTTTGCATGCGTAATTGTTTGCTAAACTGTTTTTATTACTTCCTAACTTCTTTTATTTCATCATTTCGTGTTCCGCTGCATCGTCTGACTTTCTGTTTTCTCATCGCCCGCCTGCTTTTGCCGCTTCTCTGTGGCTTGCTTGTAATTTAATCTGTAATCTGATTAACCTCCTTGCTCCCATTCATTTAACGTGTCAGTCACGCATCACCCTCTTCTCCCTCATTCTCATAGTTGTGCTCACTGCTTTGTCTCTGTTTTTCACTCGCAGAAAACAACAAGGCACCTTTACAAAGGTCTCGCTCTCGGCAGAATATAAATGCGAGTTCAGCGGCGGTGAAAGCTCCTTCTGCCCGGGAGGCCCATAACGAGTCTGAGAGCCATCCATCTGCAGCCAGAGCCAAAGCTGCTGTGGGTTCAGAGACGGGCCGCGGGTACAGGAACGTGGCGGGTCACGGCTACGGGGTGGACAGAGAGAGGGTGGTGGAGAGAGAGAGAGTTAAAGCGACCGAAAAAGAAATGGAGGTTGGCACAGGGAGCGCAGGGACTCCAGCCTTCCAGTCCTCCTCCTTTAGTCCCACAGTGAGCAGCTGTGGCACCAATGGAGAGTCAGATGTAGAGGCACTCCTCGCCAAACTAAGAGCCTTGTGAGGGTCATTTCTTATATTTGAAAGAAAGAAAAAAAAAAAATATATATATATATATATACATACACATGTTTTTATATACAGCATATAGTACGTTTCTACCCACACATTTAAATATACTCTGATTATAACATTAAAGGTCATAATCAAAAGCTTTGTTAACAAGAGGAAATATAAATAAATAGCTGGGAAACTAAATAATGGCAATGCATTTGTTTAGAAACGATAATGAATTCGTGGACCTTGTTTTTAAGGCTCTGTGGTACAAAAAAGAAATCATTTTCTGGCAGATGGAGCACCGAAAGCTGATCGCACTTTGGCCTGCCGAATGTCCTCAGAGGTTATTTCTTGAAAAACTGATTGTGATTCATTAGGAATACTGAAGCGTATTAGTTGATTACATTATAGTTCAAAAATGAAAATGCACCCAAATAGATTCTGCCGTCTTTATCTGATCCTACCGTGTGCACCGCCATTAACATTTATGAATTCCAAAGAATCAGAATATAACAGCTTTTCCTCTGAAAGCTGCAGATGCAATGTTGCATAGCACTTTTTTTTTTGGTAAACCATAAAATTATTTAAAAACAAACTTTAATCCCATTTGCATTTTTTTACATCTTCATCATATGTCTTGTCCTGTCTGTATTTATGTATCACATTAGTCGGGTACAATTCAAAGTTTTAAACTTGCATTTGTTTGTACAACTTTTGGTTTTTATTTTTTTTAATGTTTTCATTTCTTTATTTTTGTTTTTTTTAATTTCTTTTTGATTTCACTCCCTATGTGTTAATGGTCTGTGTTTATAAATGTATTAAAACATACGAGTTATGCCACGATTATACTTCCACAGGTTCTCATATTAGATTTCGTTAGAGTTTGGTGGTACTGGACTGTTTTTTGGTCTCGGTGTATTTTCTAGTGAATGTAAGTCTTCAAAAAAAAAAGGGAACAAACTTTGATCCAAAATATGGCACAAAGCACCAGAATGTATGTTGTTTTGTTTTTTTTCTTCTACTGCATTGCAACTGTTATTCTTGTTATATCGCTATATAACTGTATTCCTAATTTTTGTAGACCTATTTACAATAAAATTAAGTAAATAAATGTGTTTTTTTTTTTTAAATTTTATTATCATTTTTATAATTTTGGGCACGCTGTCATTGCCTATTTGGCTGTTATTGTTTTTTTTTAAATATTTTTTTCTTACATTTTTGGTTATAATCAGCATAAATGCAGGAAGTTGTTTGTCCATCCTAAATGAATATAGCAGGACAAAACACTTCCCAGTGTTAACACGTCTTTATTAGAAGTGCGTGTAGCCTAACCAAAGCCTTAGTGAGACAATTATAGTTTCAGAGGCTCAGATCACACGTAGCCAACATAATCACAGTCATCCTTTTCTGTTTGTTCTTGTTTGTGCTTTTCTTGTAGCTACCTGTACAATTTCTCTGCAAGTCTATTTTGCTATCCTGCCAATGTCCTAGGAGTCTGCACACATATTCTACATGCAGCCCAAAACATACCACTGCAATTGTTGAGTTTATCTAATGTCAATGTAGTATGCACAAAACGTGTGGCCACCACAGTCCTGCCTTATACAGGCCAGTGTCCACCCTGGGAGACAATATTTAAAGCGTCACGTGGCTCTTTTTAGATGTACAGTGGTGTTGTTGGCCTACGAATGGCAAACATGTCAAATATATTCCTCTTTTTCAGATTTCCATTAACGTTAGATTTTTTTTTTTTCTAAAATGTATTACCTTGGTCAGACAGAATACAAAATGATGAGGCTACAGTGAGTAGTGTCCTTGTAGAAGTGAATGGACGAATGGATAGTTATATATTAAAAAAAAGTACACCCTCTTTTATTCGCAAGTTACCATGACATTAAAAAAAATCTGGTCTTGAACAAGTCTTAAATTAGATAAATACATTTTTAGATGAAAAACAACATGTGACAAAGATTACATGACGTCACGATTTATTTAACAAAAGCAACATTCAGAAGCAGTTTGTAAAAAGAACTAAGGACATCCTTTCTGCTTCCATATCAACAGGGTACGTAGCACCCAGGTGCTAAAAATCAAATGCACTGGGATACAGTCACTGATCGTCAGGCGTTCAGGTGTGTTAACACAATGTGAAAGCAAAGACATCTGAGATGTTCTCAGATTGTTGCTGCTCTTCACTCTAGCGTGGGGTTTAAGGACATTGTTCTCACTGTAGAATGACTTTTGTTGGCCATCTATTCACAAGTGGAAAATGTTGAAGACAGTTTGATCAGTCTTTCCAAGAGTGGATTCAAACTAAGATCAGACTGCAGTGGTCAGTGGGAGGAGAGAAAAAATGAGAGCTACATCTCAGACCCTGCGATCATCCAGGTGAGGAACTCCGCTTTTTCAAAGGTTGGGGAAACCTGCAGTCAGCTGAGACTAAAGAGGTCACTTGGATGAGTGATGAAATGGTTCTCCCACCGAAAACGCTACGTCCAGATGAACAAAATCAACTTTTTGGAGTTAGGTCTACAAAGTTCCACCTGAAAAAACCACAAGTTTTCTGGCACAGTCACCTATAGATAGACAAAACCAAAGTAGAGATGATTGGACATAATGCACAGCACCATATCTGAGAAAATTAAACAGCATATTGGCACAATCACATCATACCTGCTGTTAAACGTGGTGGTGGAGAGATGATGATTTGGGTTTGTTTTGCAGTCGTCAAATCCACCATGATCTCTGCACATCAACGTATTCTGGAGTCAAATGTGAGGCCATTTGCTTGACTGAAATTGGGACATGCAACAGGACAACGATCCCAAGCACAGCAGAATGGCTGAAAAAGTAGAGAATCAAGGTGTCGAAGTCCAGACGTCAACCTGACTGAAATTCTGCAGCGGCACCTTAAGAGAGCTGTGCATAAACAAATGCATGTAAACCTGAAGCATCTTGCATTCTATGCAATCTGTGCATTTGGCTACTTAATAGCATCCTAAAACAAAAATTGGTTCTACATATATACACCACAAATCAAAAGTCCCACAATAAACTGAGCAAAGACTGAACTGAGAAGGGAAAGCGAGATCTGCTGACCAGTTAACCCACCATCTGACAAGGTCTGTTTTCTGTAGCCTGCCAGCTGGTGAATACCTTCAGCACTGTGAGCAGCACAACTGTCCCCATCTGGAGAAGGGCCAGAGACAAACATCTCCCCAGTGATGCAATCAGCCATTTGGGAAAGCAAAGCAGGTGCTTGCCAAGCCCCACCAGTGGCCTTGATCTAGCTTTAGCTGGCTGTAGAATGCTTTTCACTGAGTAGTTTAAAATCAAACCAAGGTCTTTTTTTGTAGTTCTCTGCAAGAATGTAAGAGCAGTAGCCTGCTACCTCAGTGTCAGGTTATTGTAAAATGCATGCTTCAGTAGAGAATTCGTTTGTATATGTACCCCTTTTTCTTTCCAATTCCACTGAGAACTGCATCTTGGTGTTACATACTTTTTGCTAAGGTTCTCGCTTTTTATTTTGATCTTGGGGATGTGTGTGGGTGTTCTCTATATTTCCAGTCGATGTGTCATGATCTTAGTATAGAAAATTAATGTGACACAAACATGAATCTGATTTACAAGTGACTCTGCTTCTTAAAATAGATGTAACCGACATGTATTTTTGTTTGATTCTTCATACATTCAGCTTCAATTAATATATTAATGCACAAATGCAAATCTAAAATACTCAGAAGTTAATTAACTTATCAGGCCTTAATTAAATTGGGAGGTAGGTCAGCCTAAATAAGAAGTTATTAGACTCTTCAAGCCTTTGGCAACACTCAGTAGTCCCTGGCTACTGATCCAACATCAAGTCCTGAAGTTAACCGTTTCCTCCAAATCAGGGGTGGTGTGTATAATGCATCATGGGTCAGTCTTTTTAGTTGACCTGCACACTTCCACTGTGCAGGTAAATAGATCAACAACATTCCCCAGCACTACTTTACAACTACAGATCATAATTAGATCATCAGGATCAAGAGAATTCAAAAAGAGAAGAAATCTCTTTGCATGAAAGAAGACAGGAAATTAATACTAAATCGTAAAATACTTGTTGAAAACCACAAAATAAAGACCCATAAACGCTGCTTCCTTATGAGTCTGAGCTTATTTAAGATGGACTGAGGGGAGAAGATAACTTGTCCAGTGGTTAGGCCAGTCTAAATCTGATCTTCCTCCAGGCTACGATGAGAGTGGCCTGGTTGCTGGAAAAAGTGCTTTGCATCAAAGCTGACACAAAATGGAAGGTTTTACGTATTCTTGCAAGACTACACCAACTCTGTCTCTAAACTGAACAAAGTCATTTAGCTTTCAAATCTTCCGAAGTTAAGGCTCCTCTCAAAGAGCGTGGTTTCAAAAGTAGACAACAGTGTCGCATTTTCAACAATTAATCTATTTTCTTTCAGTTAACTCTAGGTACACGTGGGGTGTAGGGTTATGAGGTTTTGGAGATTTGTAGTCTGTTTTTGTGACCGTTTTAGACAGCGTTCTGTTTTTGGGGATGAAGCTATAATGTATGAGGACATCAAAGTGTTTCCAGCTTTGAATCTCCTCTATTCAAATGCAATTATCAAATTGTGGAAAGGAAAAACATGGAAGTCAAAAGAAGATCTGAAAGAAAACTTTGAGATAAAATAGCCTGTCTGGTGGGCTGAGAGGCAAAGTAAACCTCCCATATGCCTGCATACGGGAGCTGCAGGAACTGAACTGGCATGGGAGCAGCTTCCTGCAACATTCTGTCACAATCTGGCAGAAGCAGACTGTGTGGAGGAAGGAGGACCCAAATGCAGACACAAACGGAGCGTAGACAAAACTTGATAACACAAAGCCAGCTGTTTAATGGCTGGTAAAAAGTGTACAACACAAAAGGCAATGTTAAACGATAACCTAAACTGGGATACCTTTAAAAAAAATGAAACCCTGACATAACCATGAACAGACCTGGACTTGAAACATGGTGTAGAAAACAGACGACCTGACACTGAACAAGGGAGGACAGAGAACTTAAGTACACACAGGAGATAATGAGAGGAATGGGGAACAGTTGGGAACACAGCTGAGACAAATCAGAACTAATGAGACAAGGAAAGCAAAGCCGGCTATAGGACACAGACTTAAATAAAAACAGGAAACAGAACACAGGCATGACAACAAGAACTTGAATACATAAGACACGCAGACATGGAACACAAAGAGCGAGGGAACTCAAACAGAAATGAAAAGACACAAGGGGAAACTAAAATACAATGAACTAAGAGAATCTAATAAACCCAAACATGAACCAGAAACAACAATATAAGTATAACTCAAAACACTGGGTCAAGAGACCCAGGATCATGACAAATATGGGAAAAAATACACCATTTAAACAGCAGTAATACAGTGAAAACATACTTCCTTAATTCCTCAAATACATTAATAAACAAATGCTAAAGTTTTAACAGTCAGCTGTGTACTAAAGCACCCAGTCGTCCTCTTTTGTAAATGTAGGTATAATCTTACCCATTAGTTTCTCTTGTTTGAATTCATCCACACCCTGCTAAATCTCATACCATTGCAGATATTGTTCAAACACCTGGCCCATATGTGGCAAAAACATAAATAAATAAATAAAAGCAAAAACAAAACAACAGTACCTCTTTTGCAATGATCTGCAATTATATTCAACTTTCTTTTCTCCTCATCAAGTTCCAACTATGAATAAACAAAATCTACTTTAATTGTCCATAATGAATACATCATTCAGATATAGAAGTGTGGCACAGAGCTACTTCAACTTACTTACAAAAGTATCTGCTGATGATAAAGAAGAGCGCTTTGCAAAAACACTTATGTTAGAGAACTGCATTAAGCTGGAAAGCGTTACAAAGTAATCAGAGAGTTAAGATATTTAATCACTTCACACTGATGATTGTCTAGAAATTGTGGACAATTAAAAGGAGACCATTTTGTTCTGTTATTACTCTCCTTAAGTGGGCACCCAGCTAAGATGGCACCAAAGGCACAATGTAGAATGCTCAATGAGGCGAAGAAAAATCCCAGAGTAACAGCTAAAGGCTCAGAGATATCACTACAGCTGGTAACATTTTGCTCATGAGAATGGAGATGTGGAGAAACAGTTTGTGCCCTGGTGCCTTTGGGCCTAGACAGCTTGCCGTCATCGGCTTTATCAGAGGGTCTTACAGCGGGGCAGCTAAAACTAAGTGGGAGATGGAGGAAGCAAAAAAAACCAAACAAATAATAATAATAATAATAATCTAGAGTGGCCCAGTCAAAGCCCAACCCTAAAAGAGACTTCAAACTTCCATATAATTTATTGGAAATGCAATTTATGGCATCTGTCAAACACGAGGAGTGAAGCAAACAATCAAGAAAAGGGAACTAACAGGTGTTAGAAGTACCCAATTAAGAAGGGAATTTAATCTTAAGCATCACATACCGTATCATACACTACTCTTATCACACCACACATTTCCATATCTCCTCTCTCTCATCCGTCTGGTTGAACCATCAACCCGGCAAACAAATAAAGCTTTCTCTTTTTTCCGTCTCTCTTCTCCGCGAGGCTCTCCCTTTCTCAAAATCCGGTGCAGCCTTCTGCGCTTCCCACTGGCAGCAAGGCACTGACAAATGGCTGCTCAGTGTACCCACTGACGAGCTTTCACACCAACTGACACTATTAATCCCTATTGGGTAAGAAAAGTGAGACATGATGTTCCTATCGAGGGCATATTGGGGTATATTCAATGCCACTTTGCTTGCTCGCACGGGACATACAGGACAGAAAGCATTAAAACTCAGTGTTGATACATCATAACACTGTACTGTATGTAAGTGTTGAATAAATAGGGAATAATTAAACATGCACTATCATTGTATGATGTAAATCTAAATTTATAGGCGACATTTAGTCTCTCCCCGCCCTGTCTCATCTTCCTCTTTCCATTAGTAATTTAGGAAAGAAAAGAAAGTGGCATAAGAAGGAAGGTACAGTAAGGGGAAGAAGCACTATATAGACACAGATAATGAGAACTCATTTCACAGTGTGAGAGCAGCAAAAAATGGAAGACACGGTTTATATGATCTAGATCCCAGCCTCATCAACTACTGTAATGAGGGTTTGTATAATCTGCCATCTGTCCTACAATTACATATCTTCAGTAATGCCAAAGATGTAACATGAGGGGGATGGATAGGCTGCAGTAGACACGTCAAACTGAGGAACATGAGACAGGGTATGAGGGATGAGCGGCATTTTTACTTATCTCCAATGCTTACACGTAAATGGCAGATAAGAGAAATCATAGTTATTCACCAGTTGGCATTTTGAATAGACAGAGGGGGAAAAAAAAGACAAAATCAATAGTGAGAGGGAGCCAAATATCAGATGTCTTCTCCTGCATCTTCACCTCATATTACTGAGGTATGAGGAGGGGATCGGAGAGCAGACAAAGATCTGATTTGTCCTGCAGTCCTGTCACTCCATGTGTTTCTGTGCGAAGAGACAGCTGTGATGACTGCTTCCATATGAATCACGAGTCTGTGTTGTCCCACAATATCTTCCTCACTTCCCTCGAGTGGTAAATAATAGGCTGTCAAAATCTGTTTCACCAAAAGTACAGACATAAAGATACTTTCAGCTCCACCAAGAGCCAAAAGACCAGACACTTTAGTCAGTCAGTCAACTCGGAGGCTGTCATCCTCCACCTGCCCTCCTCTGTGCACTAGGATTGAAACCAGGCTTAATGCTTTAAACATAATACATCTGGGAATTATGATACGACTAAGTTAAATCTCTGCTCCCCTGTGGCTTTTAAAATATCGGTGACATGTAAAAAACATGAAAGTTCCTCTGATATCAACGTCTACAATGACTTAGCAGACTACTAATCCTTCTTACCATCACTTTCTATCTGCATGTGACTAAATAAAAATGTTTAAGAAGCTCATATTCTCCCTAGATACACGTCAGCTTTGCTGCAAATGACTGTTTATCCATTCTTGCCTAGCTAAAAAGTGGGGCAATTTGCTTTCTTATCTATGTTGTATGTCAGGGCCCTTAAAGTGCTGATGTCACCTTTGAATGAGATCTTCATTAAGCCACACATGTGTGAATCACAGCAATGTATTAAAAGTGTTTCAAGTGAATCTTTCTCTGTCTAGGTTCAACTTCATTTATGATGCATGTGACTAAATAAAATTGTTTAAGAAGCTGAAATTCTCAGTAGATGCATGTCAGCTTTTGTCACGGTCCTGTGTCAGTGACCCAGTGTTTTGAGTTTTACATTATTATTGAACTCTGATTTGGTCATTATTTATCATTTCTAGTCTTTTGGTTTCTGTCTCTGTGTACCATGGTTGCTCCATCCCCCCTGTCAGCTGTATCCCTTTGTCAAGTCTGCATCTCTGTGTCATGTTTCCTGTTTTACTTTGAAAGTCTGTGTCACAAAATCAGCTTCTTATTTACAGTCCTTTTTTTCAGCCTATGGCATTTCAGATATTTGGCGTTTCCTACACCCACAAGACAGACAATATTCTTTTTTTTCAAATGCTCATCAAACCTACAG
>VURO01018590.1:160475-187310 GCA_015108175.1 Pelvicachromis taeniatus | reverse complement strand
CTTTATAAGGAATTAAACAATTAAAAATGTTCCGGTCTGATTGGATTTGTCCTCCTGCTAATAATTGAACAAAAAAAGTCAAAGTATTTGTGCTAAACAGGAGTGATTTACAGGGAGACAAGTGTGCAGCCTGTTGCGTTTGCCTTTGTTCACCCACTATTTAATCCCACATCATTTAATTATACCTCAGCCAAGCCAAGTGCTACATGCCATCAATCTCAATCAATCAATTACCCAACTAAACAAGCCATGCTTAGACATTCTCTCACTCTCAATTTCCCCATTGTGCTAATTACACTTAAACATGTCATTCCAAATTAAAATTGAACATTTAAATGGGATTAGTAGCATCTAACTGAAACATCACCAAGACAACCAGCAAGTCCCCCTACCTGCCTTTAATTCAGATGGCTTAACCTCAAGAATAAATATGGAGGAAATCCCATAATCTGCCATATTTCACACAGAAAAATCAATACACAGCTAATGTTCTTTGAGAGAAGCATTATATTGCAGTGTATGAGTAAGGGAGAAAAGTGGCTGGTTTGTAAGGTTAAACTATTCCCATTAAAATTTGAATAATGTTATTGACCTTTACCTGGGATGGATCACTTAAAGTAATGGGAAATGGTGGCACTGACAGAATTATGATGACAGAATAGCTTATGGTTATGAATAAGGTCTTGTTCCTCAAAATGCCTATCAATTTGTCAAAATCACTAACATCCACATGCTCAGCTGGAACCCTTAACAGGGGCCCCCAAGCCTGTCGATGTCAGTCATCGTGTCATTTAAAACACTTCTCGCCTCTATCTGTGCCACACCGTGTGTGTCAGTCACTGATGGGAGATCAGATTGCTGCCACTGCTGCTGCTCACCCACGGTGAATCTACATCTGTACAGTATTTTTGCCTCGACGCGAGACCTTCCTTCCTTTGTGAGTTTGACGAGTATCAGCGGCGCAGGATGAGGCAGGCAGGTTCAATCCAGCTAATGTATTCAGGATGGTAAACAGGCGGAGTGAATTTGACAACAGATACAAGTTAATAAATTCAGCGCCGTCTCAGAGCAGGACAAGACTACAAAGTGAAACCGTGTTTTTTGATCAAGTCACAGCAGCACACCACTTTAAACATTGATATCTTTTTATTAAGACAAGTACTCTTCTGATTTTTTTTTCCTTTTGTAAAAATGTTGGTGTGAACCAATACAAAATATGCATGGTCATATGAGAAACATCCTCTTCACTACACAAAAGAAAAAAAAATGCCACCTGGGAATAGAGAGAAATTTAAGATTCAACAACATAAACAACCATTGTGGGGTTATAAAACAACCGACCCACCCACCCTGCTCCCGACCCACCCCACGCCGCCGCCCCAGGCTTTAAACATAAAGTTCATCCAAATATCCAAGACGTTACAGATCGTTCATAAAACTTCATGTCACAGTAAATACACCATCTTCATCTATGAATGCAAACAGATGCTTGATTGACTGTCTGTGGTCACATCCTATAATTACTAAATAACCGATACTGTATGAGCAAAATGTTACAGTGGAGGAGGAGGAAGAAGAAGAAGAAGAAGAAGTTTCATGAACATCATTGTGATTTTGTTGACACTGACTGTACATCATTTTTGTCTGCTTAACAAATCTAGTTTTTCTTTCTTTGTGAACTAGGTCTATGCAAAATAATTAACGTTTACTGTAACAGTGCACCATATTAAGAACACATAAACTTGTACAACTGAGAAAAACATGTACATCCTGTGGTTTCTTTACTTTTTCAAATAGCTGTGGTACTACAGTATATACTTGGGGCCATAAATTTGCATTCTACCTGAGATGCAAAAAAAACACAACTATTAACACTCATGAACCTGAGAGAGTGAAAACAAACATACTCAATATCAAGTATATTTAAAAAGAACAAAATCAGAAACTGAATTAGAACGATGCTTCTGGTGATCTTTTACCGTTGCCCCATTAAAAGCAGCAATCACCATTTAAGATAAATATCAAATCCCAGAAAACAAAACGGTCATGCACATAACTGTTTCCATGACACTGTAACTACAATCCAGAAAAGTTACTTTTATTGTAGCTTATTATAGCTTTAAGTACAGTATTCCTCTTTGATAATACAGTACTACAGAGCCTTGTCCTTGAAAATATCCAAATAAATAATAAATGAAGTGAAGCTGAGATAATAACACTTTTGACCAATCGATTTTTTTTTGTGGTCGTTAATTAAGACAAGTACTATATCCTGGAATACGACATTCTGGTCAGTGGAAGCTGCCAATACTTTTTTTTTTCCAGCTTTAAACTCATTCCAGCTTTTTTATGCTGCAGGTTGTAAATGTGATGCCGCTCTATGGTGCGCGAACAGACAACTGGGATGAGTATTGGCCCTGTAAGTTAGAAAGGACGGATATATACAAGGTATACTGTAAGAGTGTACATGAGGATACTGTATGATACTAACCATATGCCTCAAAATCAAAGGAGAAGGCACTAAATTAAGTCCTTCAGTCTTTTCCTTTATAATGATAAGTATCAAGAGGTGGGTTTAAGGCAGTGGTTATCCTTTTTATAATACATTTACAGATTTCTTTTTTTTTTTCTCCATTATTTTAGGCAATACACTGAAATCACTCGCTAATTACCAAACAGATTTTACTCTTCTAGTCAGAGGCATGAAGAACGCGCCGTGTGCACGCTGCCGAATTGTGTTGTCGAACAAAAAGAGAGAAAATTCTAACAGTAGACGCTTCCTCTGTGAAGGTTTGTGGCTGCAGGATGACAGTAAGAAAATTATCTTTCCCCCAAGTCTAAAGCTATCTGCAAATCTTTGATAACTTGTAAGGCCAAGAGCCCTCGCAATTTATCAAAGAGTACCCAAAGGTGAAATGTCTTAACACACAGCAAGAAAATATAACTCATTCATATTTGCAGCAATACTTGTGTATGGGTAAGGGCAAAAAAAAATAATAAAATAAAATAAAAAAAATCTATGTAGCAAGGATATGTAAGCCAGAAAATAAGCTGTGAAATTTTTGTTCACGTGCTGTATTCATAGAGATGTGCCTTGATATTTTACATGGGCATGAAACACTGAAGGCCTAACATTCTTTCTTCCCTTAGATACGGCAAATAAAAAAGTAAAACCTTGGAAAATTAATAACTCAAGGCCTTTTAACGTCTCCCAGTTAACTGGCCAATATAGTGTGCCATCAAATAAAGTCAGTTATTTAGTGAGAATCTCACTGCAAAACTCTCTGCTTTACACAAGTTATACTTGCTGTATACTGTATAAGCGCACTATAATTATTAAATTTTGGTCCAAGGTAGACTATGTGGGTGGTATGAAAAGGTGACAAATGTCACAGTGAAAACAAAAGAGCACAGACACATGGCAGGACATGCCAACAGCTAATGAATACCTTTAAATAAAATGTTACGATCAGTGTGGCAGGACCTATTTTGTGTAAGGCGTGTATGTGTGAATGTAAAGTTTGACCCATAATAACACCTCCTAACAGAGTCTTTTGGGTCAATAACTACTGGAGAAGGGTAGAATCAGCTACACCTACAAGCTGCAGTGAAGCTCAAGGTAGCCAGGTCTCAAGCTAGCTGGCTGTTGGCTGTAGTTTTCTATTTATCATAGAGACATCAAGCTTATCTGAAGCTTAGCAAAAGGCATTGTGTATTACTCCAAGTGAAGCGTTATTCTCTCTCTATTATAGATTCATTATCTATGTATTCCAATCAGAAATGACAGAAATCGCTATATAGAAATTAGAACTCTATATCATGGCACATTACAGCTGTCGAGATATCTTAGGTGGAGTTGGGCAAAAGCCTCTTAGCGACTAATTATCAGAAACCACAAAAAGATTGGTTGTACTCTGTGGTTTGGTGTGAAATGGTACGTACCGCCACTTTTACATCACCTTCATGTACAAATACATTCTATGATGAGCAAAATTACTCACAACTCTTATATAAGTAATCGACACAGTGAACCTGACCTCAAAGGGGCTGAGGGAAATCTGCGCTGTAATACTTGAAACCCAATCAGACCTGCATGTACGAGGGAATGTGGGGAGGACGGGGGGGGGGCTCTCATGAACTTGCAGGCACTGTTGGACTTTGACCCAGCGGGGAGAAATGTGTTGACACTGTATTCCAGTTAATGAACTCTGTAGATTGCTCCCAAAAAAAAAAAAAAAAAAAAAAAAAAAAACAAAAAAAAAAAAAGAAGAAAAAATGCTTTGAGGAGCAGGCTCATCACACTGTATCTGGGTACATGAGCTCAAAGCTAGCTGCGGCACACATAGACGAAGCCAAATGCAACAAAAGATCAAGTGGAGTACATGATAAAAGACAAAAAACCCAAATCCAATTCAACCGGCGTGTGAGGGGAAAACAACGAAACAAACAAAAGAAAGAGAACAAGGCACAAAATTGTCTGTAAAATAACTGAACTGTACAGAATAGGCCCCAGCTGTCCAGGAAGGGTCGGATAGGAGACTCAGCAATGCCTCTTCTTCTTACCACTTGGCCACCACGTCAGTCCAACTTTTTCCGCCTTTTTCTTTCTTCTCCTTCTCCTTAAATATTGCCCTCCCTGCCTTCAAGTCATCTTCAACCAATCAGAGTTAGACACAATGCTCCTACAGCACCACCACAACCACCATCACAACCACCAGCATCCCCACCCGTCTCTCCTGGCCTGTCCAGTTTAAATATAATACTCCTTCTTCTCGTCTGTGTTGTTGTGTCCCCCCTCCGCGTTGATGATGGCCGTATCTGCATCGGCTGCGTCGTCCGCTCCTTTGGCTTCATGCGTGAAGTAAGTTCCTGCAAAAGAGCGCACGCAAATTAGCCGCACGCCGCCTCCGCCTTGTCATCCTCTTGTTCACTTCAATCCCATTGTACTCCACCAACAACAAAGAAAAAGCAACAAAAAAACTCCACCACTTGAACGCTTAAGATGTGTTCATGATCAAGTATGATTGTCCTGCCGGTGCTTTACCTTTGTGTCTGGCAAAGTATCGACCAAGAACAATGAGCGCGCAGAGGATGGCAAACATCACCACAGCAACCACTCCTCCGATGACAGCATGGTCAATTTTCTGTGGTGCCCCCTCCCCGGCTCTGGAGTCTAAAAAGAGGACAATAACCGTAAATAATTTCATGATCAGCAAACCCTCTCAGGCAGCAACAAAACTAATACCTTCACAGAGACGTGGACAGCACTGGAAGCTGTGGCTATTATATCATTAGGCTGCCAAAATAAACGAAATTGGTTTGTTTTGTCTCAGAGCATTTTAGCATGACCTAACCACAGAGTGGAAACTCTTCAAAAAGCTGCTGAGGAAAAAGGCAAGCTTGTGTTATTTGCCAATGAAAAATAGATGATACAACAGCACAAGCTGGTCCAGAGAGGAAGGTAAACTGTTCACAATGTGCTCCTAAACATCCTTTAAATAAGCTATAAATCATTTTAGTTTAGTTTTATTCAGACTGCTAATAACCAAAATGAGGCTTTTTACTTAGAGCAATGTTTCATTTTTCCTCACTAATGTCCCTTCCAGCCTGTATCTGCGGCATTATCATGCAGTTGTCCGCAAAACCATTTAAAATTAAGCACCTGTTAATTCAAATTCAAACCCATTCACATATTGCATTTAACACCGACGTTTAACATTTTGGGGGAATAGGCAGACGGGCTTTCTCGCCAACAGTTAGATGAGAAAATCAATATCAGTGTTGTGACTGCATGGTAAATAACAAGCTACAGGCTGCAGCCTGTTAGTTTAACTTAGCATAAAGCCTGTAAATGAGGGGCTGGGGGTGGGTTACTGTGGCCTACGGTAACAAAATTCCACTAATTAACCAAATTCAAGTACTGTGAATTTACAGGGTCTGTGTGCCAGACTGCTTCTCTGAGTTCTGCGGCAACTTGTTCTTTGTGCTAAGCAAAGTTAACTCGCTGCTGAATGTAACATGTACAGACATGAGGGCAGCATAGATAAAGAATGAGAGAATAAGTACCTTGCAAAAGTCTCAGCCCACCCTTCATTTCTTTATATTTTGCTAGGATAGCATGAAATAGGTGCAGCAGTTACTGAAACATGCAAACATAAATGCACATACCGTCATACATAAGTCATACATAAAATATAGTTTCTATACTATTAATACAAGCTTGAAAGTCAACATTTGGTATGAACAGCTTTATTCTTCAACTCAGCTGAGCCCTCTTAGGCAAGCTTTCTTTTAATTTCTCTAAGTAGTCTTCAGGAATAGATCTCCAGGTTTCTTGAAGGACATTCAAAGCTCATCTTTGTATTTAGGTTGCCTTTTTGTTCTATTCTCTATCAAGATGATCCCACACTGCTTCAAAAATGTTGAGGTCCGGGCTCCGGGGAGGCTGATCTTTGACTGCTAGTGTGCCACGGTGTGTGTTTCTATCCCAGTATGCTTTTACTACAGTCTGTTTAGGTTCATTGTCATGCTGAAAAATGAAGTTGTTGTCAATCAGATGCTTTCCAGGTGGGATTACAAGGTGGATTCAAATCTGACTTTACTTTTCTGCGTTCATAATTCCTTCAGTTTTAGGAATATCTCCAATACCTCTGGTTGAAATGCTCCAAACCATGACAGGGCTTCCACCGTGTTTTACAGATGGCTGCGGACACTCGCTGTTGCACCTCTCAACTGACCTCCTCCATTAATATTGACCATGATTTTAATCAAAAATTTCAAATGTTGGATTCATCACTCCGTAAGACCTGTAGCCACTGATTTTCAGTTCAGTGTAATTGTGTAATCTGACATACATTAGCCTTTCTTCCTGTGTCCAAAAGGGCCAGAGGCACGTATCTGGTCCTGTGCGAGATCTTTGCTAGATTGTTTTCTATTTCTTAAGGCCACGACTTACTATTTATCTGCTGTAGGGAGTTTAGGCCTGCCACTTCTTCTGTTGCCCTGTTTGCCCAGTTTTTTTAAGGACACATTGCACACCACGCTGAGATATGCCAAGTTTCATTAGGAATCACTGGTGCACAAATATTGTCATATACTGTTGTTCCTGTCATACTGTGTTACCTTTGCATTTATCATAGATTTAACTAAAGAAATGGGAACAAATTATGCACTTTTGTGACAGGCTGCTAGAAACAGTGTCTAAAGATTTTTTTGCTAAGTTGTCTATTATATGTAGAGACAATACAGGTTCATCTCTTAAGTTTGGTGAGTGAGACCTTCAGAAAGTCTGGAGAACTATTGCTCAAGACTTCAATAAAATTACTAGAACATTTGGCTCATTAAAAAATAAAAAATAAAGAAAATAGGGCTGGCTTGGGACTTTAAAACAGTTCTTTAATTAATAAAATTATATCATCATCTATTTTCTGAGCAGTTTTAAAAAGTCTGTCTAAGCATACATTTGTGGCGTTACACTGTTAAACCAAACTCGTTACGTGGATATTTCTAGCGCTTCGATAGCCGATGTAGCTGCCCCTTGAGTGAACAATGTTGAAAAATGTTTTAAGACAGTTATTTCACCATGAAACAGTAGACACCGTCTGCAATTTCAGCGAGGGTTCACACACTGTAAAATACAGTCTGATTTAAGAGGCCATTTCTGGAAGTTATAGAGCTCAATCATCAGAAATAGACACAAGTCTGGAGATAAATTGGCGCCCGGTGTCCCCATGCAGAGAAATACGTGGCTGCCTCAGGTGTCAGAGAGTATCACTGTCTAGCACTTAGCCAGATTTATCCGTGCACCACAGAAGAACATGGCAAAATTTGAAGCCTTTAAATTTCTAGTCTCAGAATAGTTCAGAGGCATTTATCAATAGTCTATATCTGTGCACATTTGGACTGATGGAGGAGTGGCGGGTGAGGGAATGGCTCCACTGTTCTTTGCTGCATGAGGGAGCAGCTCAATTTTCCATCAATCTCACTAGTCATGCTCTGAACTTGAATGATTTTGATAAAAGACGAGCGGAGAGTTCAGAATTTCTCAGCGCTGCGAGGGCGCAATAAGTCGAGTTGAAGGGTCTAAGACGAGTGACACGGGCGGATCTCAGCCTTAAAAAACAACGCCTTAGTTAAGCTGCGTTCACTCAGCACCGGGACATCTTAGCAGCGGAGCTACAATGAAACTAATTAATGAGAAAAGTTGTGTTTCAGTTGAGTGCTCTCTTAAAATGGACTCGTCTTCACAGAGCACGCCGTTGCTGTGCGTTGGGGTGTGTGAAGCAGGGATGTGCAAGGCGCAGTTTGTTTACTGTATCGAGGATGTCAGATAGCACAGCTCATTCCCCGAGGAGAGGGAACAGCCCATGCTCCATGCTAATGAACATGCACCCACTAAATGGCCTGCGAACCGTCCTGTCTCCTCTCCCCTCCCTTGCTCCCTCCCCACCCCACACCTTGCTGCCCTCACCTTGCTCCCCGCTGTCTTCCGTTTGACACATCCACTAGGAAACATGCAGGGTCTCATCCGCCTCTGCACACCGAGGGAGAGTTTTATTTAACAGGTAGAAAAATTCGCCCAGAGTAAGCACCGAGAGCTATCACAAAAATGTCAGAGAGAAACCAAAAATCCTATAATACCTACAGTATCAGCTGTTATGGTTGGTTGCATTTCATGTTGCCTGCATTAAGTACACTACTCAACACTAGTTTTTATTTTTATCTCTCTGTGCTTACTGCAGAGGATGTTCTGCAAAAACATGGTCTTAAATTTAGTGTACATACAATAGATAATGAAGTCTGCACCTTTTTGCAAGGAGATAATCAAACAGTAGCAAAATAATGCAGTGCAACACAAATGTCTGAAGTGCATTTTTCAGGTAATTCCAAACAGAAAGGTCAGTACCTGTGAGAAGCACTACTCTGTCTTGAGAATGCTTTTCTATTATCCGACAGGGTAGGTCTGCTGGTAAGATGCTGCTTTTTGCTTTATGTGTTTTGCAGTGGTTTTGGAAGTATTTAAAGGAATCAAATCAGAGGCTAAAAGTCAGAATAAAACACAGTTTTCAGTCCGAGGAAACCAAATATTTCCATTTTGTCAAAGCGATACAAGCGATCTTTTGGTGTCGACTCATGAGCGCTTGACCCCTTGCCTCGCAGCATATAACATTGTGAACGATATTTACCTCAAACCACAACAGTTTCCTAAGACTAAACAGGTTAGCTGAGGTGCCTGAACATCATCAAATAAGATGTAAAACTGAAGCTAATCGCTGACGGAAAACAAAGCACAGACCTCCCAAAATGCAGTAAGTGACTTTGAAAAATCTCCTGGCTGAGACAATTGTGACTAAAGCCACCAACACACCTCCAGCCTTCCAATAAGAACCAATGCCAAAGGACACCTTGTGCTTATCTCTGTGATGCCAGCAGCTTCTGACAATAAACAGCCTTTGCTACTTTGCTACATACATTTGGTGGGCATATCTAAGTCAGATGAAAGGAACCAGAAGGCTTCTTTAGGGTTCACAAAAGGTGAATTCAAGACTTTTTGAGACTTTAACAGCAATTTAATGAATGCCACCTGTGGGTAGATAAGTGCCACACAGTGAATTGCTGGATTAACCCATTTAAAAATGACACATTTATACAAAAGTTTAATTTTGGGGCTCTTCATCAATTGATGAGGAGCTTCCTGACTAAAGATCTTTGTAAAAAGATTAAACAACCACCTGCTCACACAATACTCTAATGCAACCGTAATAACATTACTACCTTTTTACAAAAGGGCCTTTTGTGAATTAAATTTGTGGCTTAACACCTGCAGAGCAGATCTCCAGATGAAATAAACTGAAAAAACTGATTCCAGCAAGCAGCTGAATGCTTCAGAATAATTCAACCTTGATTAAAAAAAAACAAAAAAAAAACCCTGAAATGCCTGTCTCCAAAAAGTTCATACACATTTTATCAACTAATACAAACACACACGTACCAACCATCAGGAGCCAGTCAAGTTTAGTGTGTACTTAAAGATGTTTTGACATGCAGGCAGATGGAATGTGCTACCTTGTGATTATTAGAAAACCTTCTTTTCCTTCTTACAGCTAGCACTTAATATGTCAACAATGAATCCTCCAACTGTATGACACAAATTACCGACACACCTCATTTGTGATCCTATAAGGTTGTATGTTGCCCACTTGATAACACCGAGTAAGCAGAACAGTGTAGAATAGCAACGTTAAATCAACAGTAAAAAGGTTTCATCTCCAGAAATGCTGATCTGTGTCTGACCCTGATCTCTGACTTGAGCAGGAGCAGATTTACCTCATAAAGTGTTATAGTAACATTACTGTCATTCATACCCATTCCTGTGATGATCCCTTTGTCACTCACTGCTCCAGCACATCCAGGATCAAGATTGTGATTCCTTCCGGGCATACATGTTCAGTATAGTTATAATATTAGACTGTGGTAGGAGCAGGAAAAAAAAAAACCTCCAAATGACAGGCAGTATTATTAAGGCAGCCTTTGTGGCCTCACTTGAATTAAGTAGAATTTGATTATGTCTGTAATGTGGCTGGTGTCCATACCGCCAGCATAGCTCTGCTCACGGCTCGGTCGGGGAGTGCTGACATGCCCACACAGGCGTCCTGACAGGATGTGCACAGCCGTGGGGATTTATGGGGGAATAAAGAGGATTTGCAACTGATGCCTGTGTCTGCACGGTGGTGAAATCTGCTCCGCTGAACTTCCAGTACCACATGCTTTACAGTCGCACCTTTCCAGCTCTGTACTGGAATGACTAATTGCCTCTCTGGTCAGTAACAGAGCATCCTATCTGACTGCTACTGTCACTGTTAGAGATCACAGCTGCAGGCCTGTCACCAGGCTGATTACATGGACACATGATTTCAGCTTTCCCATCTTTTTCTTTTAATAGTTTTCCACTCACATAATGAGGAATTTCAGCACACATGCTTCAACCCAACACACGCGCACATTATAATTTATAGATGTAATTACATGGATATAATTGAAACAATGACTCTCTTGCATTGATACAGACAAAAAAAAAAAAAAAAAATCTTCACTTGCACTGAATAGAGCCTCAGAGTAACTATTCACAGGACAAGGGCATGGACAATGAAGCATTGCTGCAGCGTAAACTTAAGGACTGTCAATAGCCATTTTTACAGCATTGAACTGCTCACATCCGTGGCTCTCGTATTTGTTGCCATTCGAAAAGGAAATGAACGTAATGAAATGAGCATACGTGGGCAATCTCCACCAAATCATTTTTTTGTATTGCTGTTGTAGCAGACCGTCAATAGAGCACAACATTGTCCTCAGCTGAATTCCAATGTCAATGCTCGCCCACTAAATAGATTCCCCGTGTCTTTTGTAATAACCCAAACAATGATTCGAAGATGTACCAATACAACAGTGACATTTAACAGAGGTGCTCAGATGCAAGTGAGGGCCTGACTGCAACTAATAAAAACTGAAGCAGAATGGAAGCTATGCCATTGAACTTAACCTCCCTGTTTATTGTATCTTTTGAGATTGGCAAATTTTTTTTTCACACAATAGGGAGAAGTACCCATGGACACTTCATCCTTTCTGTTCTCTGTGCTTTCACCCCAGTGAAGATCAAGGCAATGGAAAAGGTTGACAAAATAATCAAAATCCTTTCTCGTTTGCTAGAGCTGACCAAGGCGAGGTGCCACAAAAGTGCTCTTTATCAGCTGAAAACGAGGACACAGTGTGAATTCATTGAAACATAACATTCAGCCTTGAAACATTAATGTGCCAAGAACAATCCTTATAATCATTTCATACACATCTCGCTCTCTCTCTCTCTCTCTCTCTCTCTCTCTCTCTCTCTCTCTCTCTCTCTCTATATATATATATATATATATATATATATATATATTACAGCATGAGGTAGCCTTTTAACTTCAGGGTGGGTTGGCATACTAACCATTTCCATGGAGACCAATTAAAATGGACCATTACAATATATGTTTTTTTCTGTTTCTAATAACTCTTTTAAATAAATCATTTTAAAAAAGGCAGGAAGGAAAGAAAAAAACCAATTGCGACTGGGAGTCAGAGTAAACAAACGTGAGAAAAAAACTAATTAGCATTTCTAAATGATTCTTTAATTTTTCCAATGAAATACTTCAAAGAAAAAAATGATACATGCGAGAGTTAAAACAACGCTGGTAAATGTTTAATGACTAATTATGCTGAATACTAAATGCACTCCTAACAGTCTTTGTTGAAGTCAATAGCGTACAGGAGTTAGGACTTGACTCCCAAGACTAAACAGAAGTGGAAAACCTGTCAATGACTAAACTGCTGAAAAACATGCCTGAAAACCTGCCAGAGATGGATTCGTGAAATACTATCTGGCATTACATTGCGTGACTTACTCACTAAAAAAAAAAAATCCCATGTGTTCAGGTCGGGCCCTGAAGTCATGTTTGTATTCAGTGCAGCTGCATGTTAAAGTCATAAAGATCTATAAATCCCTGACAGCTTCGCCAAGCACGTAATAAACCTACATTATTGTTAGTAGTATTATCAAGTCCAAAGGGTGCTGTATAAGAAGCCAGTGAGATGTTTGCTTGCAAAGCTTATTGGCAGCTAATTTACACCTTTGCACCTTCTATAAACCAGAAGGACGAAGACTTAAGAAATCCACCTTTAACTCATAACAACCCAAAGCTATGTTTAGTTAGCGAAAGAAATATCGTCTTTAATTCGGTTGTAATCAAACATGAATTATTTTCCCTAGTGAATAATTCTAGTCACGTTTGTAACCTAAAGATTTTTTTCCTCTTCAAACAGTGTCTGCAGGTCGTTTCAGGTTAAACAACACCCAGCAACAAGCATGTAGCTGGAGAGGCTTGTGCTCTTTAAGCTTATTGCTTTGAGGGCTCACATGACTGCATTAACATTTTTATCAACTCAAATCTTAAGAACAATTTTCAGCAAGAACATCAAGCTGAAACTGAAAAATTAGGGGTAACAAAAAAGGAAAAATTAACCCCCACCTCCTTCCCACCTTTCCTTTGGTCCTACAGATTAATCAGCAGAGGCTCTGCTGCAGCATGATAAACAACAATTTACCCTGGACTGCAGATACGCTGAAACATAGGGTGTGTTCAATCAAGTCTACAAGATAATTCCCTGTTCCATGTCTTTCCTCTGGCTCCTCTCAGCAAGCTGGGGGAAAGGGAGGGGGTGGGTTACTGGAGGCTTAGCCAGGATATGATGTCCCTGCCTTGGATCATCTCTGAGCATCTGACGAGCTGGAGCATTATCGCCACAGACTCCCTTTATTCCTCCAGAGCTGGAGATTCTGGATAAATTCTGACCCTCTGCCCACAAAAAATACACCCACTGACAGCATGCTAGAGGCACACATATTTTTTTTTTTTGTTTCTGTGATGCTGTGAATGTCAGTTGTCCATCCTGAAGGCAACATTCTCCTTCTTTCAAACTGAAATGAATTTCTCCCAAACAGCCACATACTAAGTGCATTTAGCGCGATATGTCTGGCGCAAGTTCAAGCAGTGACTTATCTCTCCCCGGTGGTCGACACAAACACACAAACACACAAACACACACTCTCTGCATCTTTTCAGACACTGGAAGACCTGACAAAACGAACTCCTGTGAAACTTTCTGAACATGAAACAGCACAGAAGGCAAACAACTGTGACTTTCTGTGCTTTAGGTCTGGGGGTGACGCTTCTGAGGCTTCACCAAGGGGAAATAACATAACCAAAAAAATATTTTAAAAATAAATAAAAAAAAGTCTACCAAGCAAAATAACATTTCTTTCCCTTTTTGTTGATCCACAAAAAGGGGCAGGAGTTGGTTGACAGCTTTCAGAAATCCTCCTACATACCTGGTCTCATTCCCAACTCATATACTGATGCTTAGTCCCTTTGGCATCACATTTTAATGCACCAGGTACCACCTTAGAGTAATTTTTCAAGGTGCAGGGCAGTTTGTGAGGCCATAGCCAAAGAAGGTAATGGCAGAGAAGCCTCCCTTCTCATGTGGACTTATGCTGGTTGTTACACTTCATCATTCCACAAAATGGTAATCTGAACCCCTGCTAGTCCTAAAATGTTGCTAAAGGAGGCCCGGCCAAGCCTTAGTATGTGATGAGTTGGAAGTAAGAAAGTGTAGGCCTCACCGGCTTTTTTAAACAGAACATATTTATTTATTTTATTGTATTAAATACATCTGTCCAAGTTAATCTTCTCAGTGTCCACATATTTATTAAAAAAGTTTGCACGAAGGCCGACTGTAACCTCATAGAGAGAATTAAAAAAATGGTCATAGTTGCAGTGACAGCAGCCATGGGAAATCCTTTTTTGAAGTCGGATGTGACCACAAACGAGCGGGTCAGGCTGTTAAACTCCATAATCACTGGTTAACACATTTTAATCACCAATGAGCATACTCTGGATAATCCTTCTGTCTGAAAAGTATCATGCAAATTGAGCCTAATTCTTGTTTAAAAAATGTAAAAAATGTGAGTGACTGAGGCCATAAACTCAGCAGCAAACTCTTCACTGAGGTCAAATTAGAAAGCCGTTCGCTCACAGCCTTCGAAGACTCTTTTGCAACCCAAATGATCGCCCTCTGGTGGCCATTAACACAAATGCAGGTTTGAAGCACTTCCAAAGCCTGACTGATATTAGACTTATAAGACTGACACCAGTACCAGTAGTTGATTGTTTAAAAATCCAATAGACACGTGAAACATAAACACATTTCCCTAAAGTTTGTGATCTTTAGTTATTTATTAGTCTCTACTAAAATAATATGACTGCGAAGGACCACACGACACGCCACCTTAGTTTGGGTACGATGACCCGTTTATTCGTGACCCAATACGTTCCTCTGCGGTTTCCGACAGCTTCCCTGCCCAGGACGCAGTCACTCCTGTCTGGGTCTTCCTGCCCAGCTGGCTGTCACTGTTGAAATACACACACCGATTTCAGGTTGACAATCAGCTGTTTCCGTCCCGCCCCCGAGAGCTCACTGCGTCACCTCTCCTCTGCAGCAGGCCCGAGACCACGCCTCCGCCACAATGCCATAAGATTAAATATGGCAGTTTAGAAATGATTTTCTTTCAATGACATAACAAGTTGTCGATTGCTCAGTTCTGCCTAACTCTGCTTGGATCAGCTGGTTGTTGCGTTTGTAGCACTCCAAGCACATGTTGCTAACAGGGAAGATGCAGAGTGGCTTCTGGTAGAGAAACTATGCAATGGGTGCAAGGATGCCTAGTTATTTATAATTTAAAACTTATGAGAAGTTTTAAATCAGTTTGAAAGCTACATAATTATGTTTGGTTTCGTAATAACCAAACATAATTATGTTTAGTTGCTCACACGGATATGTAAGCAACTAAAATAGCTAAAATAAATGCTAACAAGAGAAAACAAAATAGATGCTACCAAAGATTTACTGACTGTACCTTAAAAAAACACTGAGGATCACATACAGTAGATGAAGAAGTTCAGTGGCATCTGATTACAAAAAAAAACAACAAAAAAGACCCCACAGCTGGTGGTGGCCATGCCAATTCATACCAGTTTAAATGAATGAATAAGAAATTGTTCTGTATACTTTATTGGAGAGAGGAAAATGCTTTACTTTGCTGTTATGCTGATTAAGGTAGCGCAAACCAATCTACCGCAAGCCAGCTTAGCATTGCCCCTGTGACAGGGTATTTAGAAGAGTAGTGAACTGCAAGAAAGCTCAATTACATCCTCCCAGCATGTACTGCATAAATCACGTTAAATCCTCTTTTCAAACCTGTCTTTCGGAAATTACTGGAATGTTACAGCAGAAAACACAGAGGCGACTGCAGCAGTGTAACTCTGAGGAGAGGAGCTTAGGGAAAACTGCAGAGTAATGCACAGCTCTGCAAAGCAACTTCCTGTTGTGACTCCGCCACACCCAGAAAGAGTCAGAAAGTTAAAATGAGGCTGTAACCATGCAGTGTGATCACTGACATGCAGTACTGCAGATAATGAGGACACACAAGGAAATATTTTGCTCTGGGTAAGAGCTGTGTCATAGCGGTTTACGGAGGAGACCTCACAGAATATAACCCTGTTTTTAATAAATGAATATATAATGCACAAAAAAACACAGCTGAAAGGCCAGTGATCCAATGAGTGTATAAATGAATGCTGTCTGGAAGCGTCCCCTTCTTTAGACTAGCGTAGCTTTTTATTGCACTCTTTCCAACTTATTGGTTGCATTTTGTCGCACCAGAGTTGTTTTTTTTTAGTCTTTATGAATTGCAGAGTGGTCAGAACAAAAGAGGAAAATTGACATAACTCTAAAGTAGCTATTGATAAACTGATCTATTCTTTAAGGATAGTTTTTGTATTGAAATGTCACATTCTGGCATATCCAAATGTCAGCTCCCAAGGTTGCCTCGCCATCTGTCTAGCCTTAACAGTGCTTTTGAAATAATGGCACAACTTAAAAAAAAAAAAAGGTTCATATTAAAATGAATTTTTTTTCTTCCAGCCAGGGTAAATCAAAGCGTAGAATCCAGCACACAGATGATGCCAAAAGGGTGCTCTGCTAAAAACACTGCAAATGAACTGCCTTTCATTGAGTTCATATGCGTTTGAGAAAATAGTTATTGATGTTTTTCGGCCTCGCAAAGACGAAATGTGACTGGCATTTGTAGAGGAGATGTAAAGGGCATTATAATATGATGGATGGGCCGGGTGAGATATAGCTGCAGATGCTGATAAGATAGCAGAGCAGCAAAGCGGAGTCTCTAAATTTTCTCAGATCAAGATCATGTGACTGGAAAAGCCTGTGACAGGTGTCTCTGGCAGCCCTGCACTGCCTGCCGTCATTGTCACCTATCAGCAGCACTATCTGATTAAAACTGGCCATCCACAGTCTCTTAGCTGTAGGTACAAACCAGCGTTCACTCTCTCGCTCTCTCCAAACATCTTATCACACTTGCATGCAGGGTCTCTCGCTCTCGCAAACACACGACTATTAAGAGGGACAGCAGTGGGGGCATACAGTACCTTGCGTGTTGACTGGGTTGGTGGTGGGTGTGGGGATAGTAGTGGGAGCATCTAGATGAAAAAGAGTAAAAAATAAAGAACATGTATAAGAAATAAAGAAAGACAAGAGTAAAGAAAGAGACAAAAGTCATTGAAGATGAGAAGCTAAACTATAAAAATTATAACATGCACACATTTTAGCTACTGTGTGAGTTACTGTAAGCCCATGCTAGTAGCTTTGAGAGTGGTTCAAGGACAGAGCAACACTGTCTAAGTTTATCTTAAAACAGAAGTCAGGTACAAAGCCAGGCACGCATGCGAACATTTAAACATTGTTTGCAATGTTAATTCATCCTCTTCTTACTGGTCCTAATGTAGCAGTTCTTCCAATCAATTTAAGTGATTTGGGAGAAAATTTCTTTTTTTTTTGCAAAAAAAAGAAATAGCAAAAAGAAAAAGAAAGAAATTCAAAACGTTTACCAACGTCAGTTAAATCAAAATCAATCAAGCACCTTTCAAATTCAGTTTTTTAGGTATGAAATCTTCTTGACTAACTAATCATCTGCTGCAGCTCTACAGAGAAACACTGGTCAGGAAACAAAAGGAGGAAATTTGGTTCTAAAAGAATTTGACTTTGGAGGATAGCCTCTTAATTAAGACGAGGCACAGAAGGTAAACTTGGTTTTGTAAAGACTGTTTTTGTTCTCAATTTATTTTACTGGAAACACCTGAGTAACAAATCCAGCAAGGACCAGTATGAGTCATCGGAAGAATTACAGCAAACAAACACGTGTTCGTGTGGAAACCAGACAATTGTTTTAATACAGACATGGAAAAATGTGAACCTGCCCTTCAAGCAAAAGCAGTGATGTAAAAGCTAAATCAGCATGTTACCATGCTCAGAGCAGCAGTGCTAACATGCTGATGTTTCAGAGGTAACATTTTTACCATGTTTGTTATATTAGTTTGTCCAGACGTAGGGATAGGGTGGGGTGGGGTGGGGTGGGGCGGGGCGGGGGGTGCAGGGTGGTGGTGAGGTGCAGTGTCTGAACTAAATTTAAATGGCAAACAATCAAGTAATTATTACGATAGAAAAGTGAGAAAATCAAGTTATTCAGAGTCATCCTCTGGTGAATCGACATTGGCTTTTCTTGCTGGGGATGACCATCACAATACACAATTATACGCTTGGCTTTTAAAAATAAACCGTCAGCTGCCACGTGGAAAAGCTGCTTGTAAAATGTGCACAGGCGTTGTCACCTACAGAACCCTGGATCCCTAGAAAACTGTAACTTGTAACTGTTTTATGAAAAAATCTATTTTAACCTTTATCTTTTCCTAAACAAGTGCTAAATTTTTTGTGCCTAAACCTAACCAAGCAGAACCAATGAAACAAGGAAAAAAGTGTAAAAAGTAAAAAGTAAAAGTGAAACTTCAAACCACAGAAACTTAAAGTGGTCTCAGCCAATCACATGGCAGTACCTCAATGTATTTATGCATGTGTATATGGCCGAGACTGGTCACACTGCTTTGAGATGATAGGAAACTAACAGTAATTCAAATAACTACTTGTTACAACCACTTGTTATATCCCTGAATACTCAGTCCTGAAGCAGATGGGCCACAGCAGCAGAAAATCACACTGGCTGCCACTCGTCTAAGCCAAGAACAGGAAAGTGAGCCGAAGATTCAGGCAAACTCATCAAAACTAGACAGCAGAAGATTGGAAAACATTGCCTGGTCTGATGAGTTTTGATATCTGCTGTGACCTGGAGATGCTAGGGTCACAATTTGGCATAAACAACACAAAAGCACGAATCCATCCTACCTTCTAGCAACAGTTCAGGTGGCTGGTGGTGGAGGAATGTTGTAACAGGTTATTTTCTTGGCACGCTTTGGGCCACTCATTTAATGCCACAGCCTACCTGAGTATTGTTACTGGCCATGTTGATCTTCTTATGGCTGCTTCCAGCAGTATAATGCACCATGTTACAGAGCTCAAATAATCTCAAAGTGAACTCTTGAATGCAAAAAATCATTCACTGCCCCACAGTCTTCAGATCAGGATGTGGCAGACCACAAATCTGCAGCAAAAGGACCAAAATCTCTGGGGAATGTCCCCAAAACCTTGTTGAACCTCTTTCATGAAGAAGTAAAGCAGCTATGGAGTCCAACTTGGTTTCAGCAATGTGTATCTAATAAAGTGACATGTGCCCGTACGTTCCTATATGTCCTTTTTCAGACATTTCAGAAGGTAAGAATGATGTCAGTACACTTCATTAAAAACAACCTCATAGTGTTTCTACAGGTAAGTCAAGAAATCAAAGTATTTAGCGCACGTCATCTGGGGATCATGAACATGTGAATACCAAAACCGCATTAAGTAGTCGCTGAGTCCACAGAGTCATGCCACTATCATGGCTAAAAATACAATAAAAAAGGCATTAACATTTCACTATACAGGGGTTGTTGTATTATATTTCATAATGACAAGCTATTATATTTCTTTATTTGTGAAAAAAAAAAATCTAATTAAGTATGAATAATAATGCCTGGCAATCATGCAAAGGTATTACTATTTTCCACAGGCTCAATAATTGAGTCAGGCTGCAAATTAAAGCACTTTGGTGGTCTCCCGCTGCAGCTCAGCAGAGCCCTGAGTTGCATCCCCTGCCCCACACTGTACTGATTAGGCCTGTCACTAACCCCCAAACAAAATAATCAAAAAGACAGAATGGAGGGCAATTCAGGTATGCAATAGTACTAAGGAGGGCTGAAAGCTTCCTCATCAGGGGAATATATGCCAGGCTCTGGTTCAGAGGGAAGATAGCACGACCCCTTGCTGTGGGAGAGTCACAGCAGGGGAAATTGGCTGGCTGTCTCCATGCCTTTACTGTCTGCACTCCATCAAAAGACAGCAGTGGGGGACCACACACTCCCAAACTAATGATAAAACATCAAGGCCAGCATAATGTTGCCGCCGGGGATGGAGTGTATGGCAGAGGTGGTGCTGATGGTGGTAGGGTGTAGTATCAGGAAGAGATTCGGCTCTGACAGTATTTGAAGAGGGCGGTGGGCTAGATTTCTTTCCCTGTGACCGAAGGCAGTGTGATAGCTGAAATGTCAGTGTCTGGAAGAGGGAAATTGGCCATTCAGGGATGAGGGTCTTCACAAAGGCCGGGATAGGATGTGGCACATATAATATCCAGACGAACAAGAATTCTCCATGGGCAATTTCCAGGCTGGATGACTCTGGGCTCAGCATTATGAGGGCTGAAATATGAGTGTATTTTAGAGAGACCATATTTTCAGGGAGCATTTGTATCAGTGAAGAATTTGATATGAGAGAATTTAACCATAAAGTGAAACAATGTAGGAGAAATTGTTTATCTATGCCTGCTTAAACCTGCCTGCCAACACGACAGCGGGGAATATATTTTACTTGTTTTTTGTTTTCTCTGCTTACTTCTCTTAGTTAAAAGCGCCCTTTATATAAAGTTTTGCAGAGGTATTCTTAAAAAAAAACACACACACACACACACACACACAGACACAAACACTCAGAAAAAATGCCAGTAAAGGAGGTTGCATCAATTTATCTAATGATTTTTTTTTTATATCGCGACAAGAAAAATCTGCAAGCTGTTGTGTTGAAAATCATTCCACACTGTGTTGCATGTTTCATAAAATCAGTGTGATTCACAAGGACACAGTTTCCCGACAGCCTTTCATAAGAACAAGGAGACCCACGAGCCCCGTCATGTTATGTCAAAACCCCGATAAACCCTAAATTCCCACTGGCTTGTGAAGCTTTGATTTATTTTTTTATTTTTTTGCCTGTAGAGGATTTTTTGGGGTCAGGAAGTCAAGTGCGGGCTTAACCATGGTGGCAAAGTGAGGGTTGTTTTCCTGCCAACAGGCAGCATGTGTGAGTTATAGCACCAGGTCACCTCTACGAGAGAAAGGGCTCTCTCTCACCAGCTCTCCCTAACAACACACAGCAGCCAGAGGTCACAATTCACAGCCTGTTGAAGACACACCCTCGTAGAGAACAGCATGACAAGCCTCTTTTTCAGCCTTTCAACTGGCCACATACAATACGAGCACTACAATAGGGTTTGATTTGACGTGAATTTACATCGGCCTCACACCTGTCCAGGCTGTCGCGCAGTGAAAGGTCATTAGTCTTTTTGAAATAGGAAGAGCCCGTAGGACTAGTGCTGGTAGAGGGTGGCAACAAGCTGAAAAGAGAATTGATAAACATTTCAGGCCCAGCTCTATCAATAATTCTGCAAACAAATATTTATCAAGTACAAAACAGCTCATTAAAATAAAACTATTGGTTGAATGCCCTTAGTTAAATAAAATACAATTTTTTTGACAGGCATGTGATGGCTTTAGCAGGAGCTCACAAATAGCAAAACAAAACAGTAAAACTGGCAGATAAGAGAGGAAAATGACATTTTACAACAGAAAAATATATGGCTAATGCTAGCTGGCCAGTTAAGAAGAGTGCACAGGTGGACAGTTGAAATTGCTTGTTGCGCGTTTCTGCTGGAAAGCGACAGAAAAAAAATAGCACGAGGTTATCATGCAAAGAGCAATGCATGTTGCAGAGACACACATTAATTAAGCTACTGTTGCAAGCATGATTAGTCTGGGACAACAAACTCTCACGTGGACCACAACATGATTTTTTTCTGGCATTAAATCCTCCAGAAAAGAAGAGTGGGAGTCACAGACATAATTATATGCAGTTTGAGCACCTTTTACCAATCTCCTGTGTCTCATTACGGAGAGCTAAAGTCATGGAGCGTCCAACATTTGCACGCCAGAGAAATGGTGTTTAATGGAAATTGGTAAAATATGTGGATAGGAAGTTACTAATTGAAGGAGTCATGGCCAAAGGCACAAACACTGACAACGCAGACACTGTGTAGCTTTTATTTGGGACCAGAGAACATTCGCTTCCCGTTGCTTTCAGTCATTCACGTAAGTGTTATGGGTGCAGTATGAATCAAATGATACATGAATTTAACAGCAGTAGACGCGCATCATGCATGAGTTCCTAAATGCCTGCAGGCGATTCAGTGGAAACTTCTGAACTATTAGAATATTATATTACTACTTTCAAGATCTGTGACGGGGAGTCAAAAAATGCTTACCCCACTTGTTCAAAATTGGAGAGGATTTGATCCGAGAGAGTACAATAAATCTTTGATTCGGAGGAATCGTTACACAGCAATTAGAAATTTAGCCGTGATAGCTTGAATAAGGCTGCCTTGAGTGAGCTATTTGCTGGCATATGCTATCCTTTTGTTTGGAAGTGATCATTATAGGCCCATTGGGAACAAGCAGATGCCATCATCTGCCTGGCAGAGCACAAACCATGGGGCGGCGGAGTTATGGGAGTTACAGGAAACCTACGTCACGGTGACAAAGCCACGCATGTCAGCTGGTGAAATAAACACATTATTCCTCGAGCAACCTATGGAAGTGCTGAATGTCAGACATGCGATGATGAGAAAATCTTTGTATGTTCCATTAACTGCATGCAGGGAGACATTTTTATGTGACTGAAAATATTCCAGCAATGATAAAATGGAATACCAGCGCTTTTCTGAGTGCTTTGTGCCACAGAGATTTGGATTAGCGACATCCTGCTGTGTTTGAAGCCCAGTTTAGAAGACATTCCTAACACCCCACATGGTTATTCTTCAGAAAATTCAAACCATCAATAGCACCTATGCAGTTTCAGCATTCAGGGGGGAGTCATTTCACAACTCTGTAATGCTTCCAGGTGTAGAAATTCAGTCTCAGGTTACTCTTACAAAGCCCCCAAAAACCATCATCCCTGCACCTACAGTAGCCGTTTATTCTTCCTTAATTCCTCTAGAGTCTGACAGCTTTTTGCATCCTCTGCCCAAGACCTTGTCCCTCCATTAAAATCCTTTTCAATGCTTGCCCTACAATTGGTGAAATGGTGTTGACGTGAAACCCATTACAAACACATTTATTTTCACAAATGCACATTTTTCAGCAACTGCCATAAACATCTGCTCATCAGCTGGACAAAAAGAAAAAAAAAGAAGAACTGTTACATTGCTTGTTTTTGACACACAGTTCATGGCTGTCAACATGACCTAAGCAAGCAGACTGAGTAATAATCAAAACAATATCGCCAGTAGGAAACCTGCAATCAGCTCTTGCACAAAATCCACAAAAAGCCAATTTTGAACAACAGAGCCTTTCTCATTGGATTCTGCAGCTTTGCGCATGTTAGGCTTAAATGTGAGTGTTGATTTTGGAGGCCAAATTTAACAAATTGCATCAACCCAGCATGGTTTGGATGGTTTTAAAACCAAGCTGTCCTGTTTCTTTCTGGGTTTTTAATTGAGAGGGAGAGACGATCGGTTCAATTTAAAACCATATAGCTGATATTTTTCTATATGCAGCGTGACTCCTCATACCAGTATCAGTGAAAGGTACACAAGTGCACTGACCACAAAATAGTGTTTACTGTAAACCATGCCTCACAGATTGGATGTAAAGCATATACATACAAGGAATTACAGTAAAATAATGCTAAACATCCAGTTTTAAAATGTATTTATTTATACAGCTTAAAGGTTTAACTCATGGACTTAGTGCCTTTTCCTTCACTTTTTCACAACACTCAGTTTAAGATGTATAATTGACCATGACTGGCATCCAAAGCAGATTCGGTGTTACAAAATCCTGCCAGTGAGTACGCGCCCGAAACTGTGAATTTTAAGTTTCTTTACACCCAAAGAAACATTCCCCCTGCACAGGATGAAAGAGAAAACAGCCTCCAGGTTTAAAGGGACAAGCAAACCACAATCTCATCTGAACATCAAGAATCATTACGATTCCAGCCCCTGACACTTGTTTAAAGCAAAGTACTTACAAGCAACCAGCAATAGGCTGTGATTCTTAGGTAAAAAGAAAGAAAATCTATTTGAACTCGAACAGAGGTAACGCAAAAATGTATTTTTGTTTATATTTCCTGAGAGCCTAAACAACAGATTCTCATTCCTGGTCTTGCGTATGGTCACTGGCAGACAATGCTGTTGGCACACAGGCAGGAACAAATTGAAACTTGGGAGTGAAATACAAAATGCTTCTCTAAACAGCAGGGAGCAAGCACTCCAAGGAGAGAAAGCTAAACCCACCAACAATGGCTGCACCTGCTGAAAATTTATTTTCCCCTTATCCACATCACCCCTGCCAGCCACCAAAAATAGGAAATTAAGGTCCGAGTAGTGTGTACTTCACTGACATCAAGTTGCGAGATTTCTAAATGATGAAGTCCGTGGTGCTTTGTGCAACATCAAACAGCTACCTCCTGCTGTTCCCCCCTCGGGGATTCAAGTGCAAGAGCTTGATGCCTTTAAACAGTTGTATGGAAAAAAAAAAAATGTTTTCAGATTATGTCCAATTGCATCCAAGTAAAATTTACTGGCAATGGCAAAAGTGGTTGAGATAGTCATTAAATCCCTATGTTTGGATTTTGTTTTGTGTTCCATTTGGCTGTTTTGTTGTGGATTGTATTGTGTTTAAAAGGAAAACAAGAAAAACACAAAAACTCCAATTAGTGTGAAAAGGCTGACAGGCATGTTAAGCTAAGAAGAAAATGAGGCCTCAGTGAAGAGAGGTTAACCAAGAGGAGCAAACTGTCTGTGAAATTTAAAGTCAAGTCCTGGGAGAGATGGTCCCTCAATTGCCCTTTACTGGATGGCTGGAGACCACATTGAAATTCCAACCACTTTGACGTGAGTCAACAGCACCACGGCCGATCTTGATCACAGAAAATGAAGTAATAGCCAATATAGTCCATAGTGTTACATAGTGCTCTTAGGAATATGGTACTGTTTGTGCACGAGTGTGACGATGCATGTCTGTATAATCCTTGTCTCCACTGGTGGTAAGGTGCATACTTCTGATAACAGTTCTAAATGCATCACAGTCTGATAGCATATTTCTGCACAAAGCAAGGTGGCGTCTATTTCCAGACGCGGTGCAGACATTCAAAACTGCGATAACCAAAGTGCCTTACGAGGAGATGCAAAACACGGCATAAAATCAAAAATGGAAATAAATCAATAAATGTTTAGTAGACTGGGGGGGTCAACAGTTGTGGCGTAGCATTGTTTGACATCAAGACTAAAAGAAGTGCCCTTCTCAGACCTCTAGAAACTTTTCTTTATCTTTGCTAATTGCTCAACAATAACGACTCAGATATTCTAGGAATGCAACGCTAAATCAGTGGAATACCTTCTTAAACGTGTCTGTGTCCTTTATCAGTGAGCAAAACCAGACAATGAATGATAAGCCATTCTAGAGAATGGAGGAAGAACTACAAAACACTAAAGAAAACACATTTGAATAGTCAGATTTGGGCCACACATTAGTAGGTATAATGTGATGTTACATATAGCTGCCCCTGGGTTTCTGTTGGGTCTCATTTATTTGCTGCTGCTTCAAAAATAATAATATACCAGAACGCATCTCTCTGTTTGGGTTTTTGACATCCCAGTGCAATGTCAACAGCCACTTTATCCATCCCTTTGTACTCCACACACTTCAGAGTCATCATACATTGATGATAGAGCTAAAGCTAAAAGCTTCAACATAAATTCAAAGCTCCGTGGATTTATCAGCAGCTGCCACCTTTTAAACTTCCTATTTCTCGAAATAATGGCTAACACACATCTATGTTTGAAGAGGGACTGCTTGTATGTACACAGTGTGCCATAATTGTAATACAAAGTCATAACCACCAACACTGCCGATGGTGTTTAAGTCTATAAGCTTTTCAAATGGTAACTGGTTTTAGATGTAAAAAAAAAGAGAAAAAAAAAGTGATTAGGCATTTAAACAATTAGTGTAAAAAGGAATAAAGTATAATATCTACCATGTACATAGAGGATGTAGTCGACATAAGCCTCTCCTACAGCATTGGACGCCACGCAGCGGTAGGTGCCGTTGTAGGACTTGTTGAGGTTCTCGATGTAGAGATCAGAGCCGGTGACCACAGCATGAGGTGGCACATCCTCATCTACTCTCAGCCAGTTAATCTGATGGGGACTGGAGAGCACAAATACCACACACATCACTCAGCCTCTGTCTATCCATCGTAGAAATCTGAAATAAAGGTCAAATCTGAGAATCTGAGAAGGGCCATCGGCAGGCCCTGTCTAATGATGTAGTTTATACAGCATGCTAACAACTGGTAACATTTAAATGGTACACTGAAATGTAAAGGTTAAGAGGGTGTTTGGACTGGCAGGGAAAATAATATACAGTGGAAAATAGAAAGCGAAACAGAAGTCTCAAGCACTGAAACGCATCCATACTCACTGTGGCTTTCCTTCAGCGATACATGTCAAATCCAGATTGTCACCCTCTCTGGTTAGACCTTCAGGATATGTCACCACGATCTTTACTTCTGGTTTATCTGGAAGTTAAAGAGATTAGTATTTACAATGCTTCGGTGATGTAAGCTATAATCCGACTGACTTTCTTTCTCATACTTGCAGCTAAAGGGCGTGTTAAATGATTATTGGGCTCTAAAGTGAAGCGCAGTGAGAAACAGACTTCTAAATGAAAGAAAAACAGTCAATAGTGAAACATAGAGGAGTATGAAATGATTATAGATGTGCTCACTAGACATCCAGTCCGTCTGCAGTACCTTATAGTAAAACGGCTCCCCCCCCCCCCCCCCCCCCCTTTTCTTAAC
>VURO01018590.1:139929-160455 GCA_015108175.1 Pelvicachromis taeniatus | reverse complement strand
GTTTTTTTTAAAAAAACCCCCCCCCCCCCCCCCCCCGTCTTATCAATGCTAGCCAAAGATTACCAAAATGTCAAGCGGTTGCAGTCAAGCTTTCTCTTTTTCCTTGAAAGGTCAGACAAAACAGTTATCTTCTGAAAAAAAAATTAATATTCTGCACAGACTACAAAAGGGTACCTTAACCTTTCTTTGATGTTTAACAGCGTAAGGCCGTATGCATTACCTCTTCAATCAATTCACCATTTAAAGAACATCTAAACATCACTGATACCTGAGCAGAAACGTTTCCCCTTATGATTGCTGCATCTCTCAGGCCAAGGCACCATTACACTCTAAGAAACACACCAGCTGTACGATAAAGCAATAAAATACATGCAATACATCTACGGTATGAAGGTCTGAGGATACACCGCAAGTCTTTCAACTGCAAGTTATTTATTCCTGCGTGCGCACAGCTCATGCAGGAGTCGTGCAATATGGCAGTGTAATCTACATCACAGCAGGGCACAAGAACTACACCTGACCACACTCAGCTATAATGCTGGGTTCAAGAGTCTGCTTCTTCTTGCCACTCTGTCTTAGAAGTTTCCAGAGATTTAAAAGGAAAGTGTTTATTGCATATTACATGTTTACTTGTGGGTTTTGTGAAGTTTGCACTTCCTTTTGAGAGTGCTGGAATGATGATGTACAGTCATGTGAAAAAGAGCGTTTTGCACAGGACTCTAAGCAGTCCTGTGAAAACTAAATATACCCTATGATTCAGTAGGTTGTAGAACCACCTTTTGCTACAATAAGTTGAAGTAAATTTCTCTGTGATTTTATCAGCCTCTCACATTGTTGTGGAATAATTCTGGGCAGCTTTTCCTAATAAAGTTGCTTCAGTTCATTGAGCAATAATTTAGGCACACCTCTCTAAAGGTCTTGCCACAGCATTTCAGATGGGGAAAGTTCTGGACTTGCTTGGGATCATTATGCTGTTTGATCACCCATTTTCACCAAGCTTTGACTCTACAGCAATTTGGTATACAGGGGAGTGGCTGCACCACCACCATGCTTGATAGTTGCTATGAGCTGTTTGTGCTGATATGCCGAGCTTGGTTTCTGCCAAAGGCTTTGCTGTGCTTTATGGCCAGATATTTCCACTTTGGTCTCGTCTGTCCAAACAAAATTATTCCAGAAGCCTAGTGGTTTGCTCAGATGCAACTTTGCAAAGTGTATTTTTAGCGAGAAGAGGCTTTCTCTTGGCAACCCTTCCAAACAAGACATATTTGTTCAGTCTTTTTAAAAATGTACTGTCATGAACTTTAACGTCTAAAATGCTAACTGAGGCCTGTATGGTCTGAGCTGTTGGGTTTGTTGCGGTTTCTTTGACCTGGGGGTAAATTTGCATTGATGCCCACTCACTTGAAGATTATGGCATTGTGTTGTGTCAACACACACCAGCCAGCAAACTGCTAAGACCTCTGCTTTTACAAATGTGCTAATGATCAGTTAATCAAACGCTTTTTGCTAGCATCACCTGGCTGCTGTTTCCTATGAAAGCTGTCAGGGTGTACTTAGTAGTTAACTTTCTTTTTACACTGCTGTTGTTCACCATGCAGTCAACCATAATGGCCCTTCCAGGTGGCTTCTGTCTGTGTTTACTTTCAAACTCCAACACAAACATTTGAAATAATTCATTACAAACATTTATGGCTAAGATTACGCACAGAACTTCAGATTAAGTGTACTAGGCTCATAATCACATTGATTTATATTATCTTATTAACCCTTTTCATCCAGGTAGGTGCCTGTACTGAGATCAGGCTGTGTGTGCTACTAAATATGTACTTTGTCATCATGTTTTGAAGGCTGGCACACTCGCTAAAGGAAATGTGATTGTTATGTTTTATTTATGTTGAATAAAATTTTATAGATGTGTCGACCTGTTTAGAACAGGTTCAAAAGATCATCGTTTCGAAGGTAGTAGTTTCTGTCCAATTTACAACGTTGACTAGGTGGACTCACTCTGGCCTGGTGATGGGGAGACGGAGACTTGTGCTTGTACTTGTATTTCAGAATTCTCCCAAGTGTCTATTATCAATACAGCCCAAGGTTGTTCATTTTGTCCTCACAGTTGTAAGGATTTGAAAAATCAATACAGCCAAATTCTGTGCCCACTGCTCAACTGTGACAAAATAACCAACACTGTGGTGTATTCTAACTCTCTCCAAGTGGCATAAATCTGCTCCTAGTAACTCTAAAAGAACCCTGTCAATGCTCTTGCTTATCTGGCTGTGTAGGTTCTGTTATTCTTACATGCAGTATTTTTTACTTACTTTTTAGCAATCACAAGTAAGTGTTACACCTGAAACGTCATAGATGTGAAGTGAAATGAAATGAAGGACGTCTGATACCAATGCCCCAGCCTAGTCACTAATAAGCAGTTAAGCCCTGAACTATCCCAGAAAAGAAACAGTCCCCGACACTGTCTGTGGGGCCTCGGTCTAGTTCTAGGCCTGAAAAGACACTGGGTCACTCACAAAGTACTTCCAAGTGTCTTTGAGCCAGGAGGTCCTTTACAGCTGGGTGGTCAATGACGCAGTCCACTGGCATTCCATCATCCTCCTTGGTGACAGAAAATCTTACCCGGCTGGTGACAGTAAACATCCTGTCATACGTCTCCTCAACTGTTGTTTCACCTGGAAAACCATCACAAGGATGACAGGAACAGAAAGTTAATGGCTAAACAGGTCAAAAACAAATCTGAACTCCTGCAGCAGCAGCAGCAGTCTGCACTGGCTTTAATGAACAAATAGTCAAAGCTATTAAGAGAGCATTACCTGTCAAAGAGGACTACTTTCAGATGGCATTTACATTTAATTTATGATTCAGTGATGTGGTGCCCAGGCGAGACTTTAGGGGATTCAAAGAGTCCGAAGGCCTTCGATTCTGACGAGAGCAGCGAGGAGCGGCTGGGTCATATCCAGCCTGATAATGAAGGCTTCTGCTGCTCGAGGGTTGAGCATTGTTGGGGCTAACCCTGCAGTAATCTGCTGCCCACTAGGCCCTAGGCTGTCAGAAGGGCATTCATTTAGAGAGCATTACAATGCCACAGGGGCATTGCATTAGCTGCAGTGCTGAGTGTGATGGTTTACTCGCACTTAATGAAGTGAGGAAATAATTACAGCCCCACACTGACCTGCAGCACACTTCCATTTCAGTCTTGTCACAGGGGAGCTGTGCCGGACTCAGTGAGGGCAAAACACTGTTGTTCCACAGTTGATGATCACCAATACACATATATGCGGCCTCTTGATGGATATTAACCCCATGTAACATATACGCACCCACCCAAGACCTGCCTACATAAAATCTAAAGTACTGGGAGTAGTAAGTGGTCAATGCACTTGTGGGCATTAAATTTGACCACACCGCCAGCTGCAATGAGGAAACAGGCAGTCGAAAAAGTGCACTGACCATTTGAAAAGGGTAAGTAAGTAATAATACTAATAACAGCAGGAATACAGCAAAGTGTGGCAGTGTGAAGAGGCTGCATAAAAATAAATGATTTTCATCTGAACGAGCCATTGTCTTGCTAGCCTACAGAAAATGCGTAAAAGTGTTGCAGCATGTCGACAACACACTGCAGTGTATGTGTTTGTTCCCTGCAAGCTGTTAAGATGTAGCAGGCAAAGGTGAAGGTTCTTTGATTAATCATGTATACTACATCCTAGCTTCCATGTGGACATGCTCACTCTATTTTAGACCACTCAATTGATCCAGTCTTAAAAGACATCTGATTAGAACCTGAGATCAGAGCCAAGAGGAGGTGCAGGAGTCTAATTCCCTTGCAGACCACTGCAAGTGGGTTTTTGGTCCAGTGATGCCAAAAGCATGGCGCCTACTCCAGCTTAATTATGCCATTTAACTTCACTCGAAAAAGCACCACAACAGCAGCAAATGAGTTTATCCCAAACATCTTTAGTTAAAGTTGAGTCGTGTGATCAGTGGGTACTTGTTCCTTTCCAAATAAGAGCAAAAAAAGTCAATTAAGAGCTGTATTGTCACCATACAATCACGAGGTCAATGAGGGCATTTCCAAGCACACCTGCCAGGAGCAGCGCCCTGCGCGCCAAAGAGTTGGGTGAAGTGGAGTGTAAACTGAAGAGATGCGGTGATTAGCCATTTTTCTCTCGGCCAGTCGCACTAATTGCCTCATAACAATCACAGTGAAGCATTTAGACCGTGCAATAACAACAATCACGGCGGTTTACTTTATGTTTGTGTCGAATAAAATGTTGGTTTGCAATCTCTGTCAGAGTGTACAACATCAATTTGAGGCATGTCAAATCGTAAATAGAAAGGTGCATACAGTATGAGAGAGGATGCTTTAAGAACATGACAACCTTGTCCTGGCCAAAGAAAAACGTGTCTCTATGTGTGAGAGTTTGCGTGTGTGTGTGTGTGTGTGTGTGTGTGTTTTCAAGCTTCATTCAAAACTCACTTACAAAATTGGCTGGTGTATCCTGTGTCACACCATGTCGTATTGTGAATCGCTGGTGTGTGGCCGCGGGTTGTAGCAACAGTCACACTGAGATTTTTTTTTGTGTGTAAATTCTGGCACTCTGATGCCTTGGTGGAAAAATTCAACTTGGCCAGCAGAAGACACAGGCTCTCACAGATCTCACAGGCTACTCTAGGACCAACATTTAAGACTGATGAATGATAATGTTACCAGGTTTCATAATTGCACAGTGTAAAGGAAACTTGATGAAAATGTTTCAGGAAAAGACACCATAAATTAAATATATGGTGGGAATTATTTAAATACAGTGGAAAAGTCTTAACCAATCCCTTATTTCTTTATATTTTGTAATAACTGGAAAATCAGTGCAGAGTTTTTTTTTTTTTTTTACAATTTTAACAAGTTTGAAAGTCAGTATTTGGCATGACCACCTTCATTCTACAGCTTCAAGCTTTCTTGTCATTACTTTAAGTAGTCCTTAGGAATAGTTCTCCAGACTTCTTGAAGGACATTCAAAGCTTTTCTTTGGATTTTGGCTGCCTTTTGCTCTCATCTCTGTCAAGATGATCCCACACTCCTTCATTGATGTTGAGGTCCAGGCTCTGGAGAGGCTACTGTGTGTTTTTCTATCCGGGTATGCTTTTACTGCATTGGCACTGTTTTTAGAATCATTGTCATGCTGAAAAATGAAGTCACTGCCAATCAGACACATTCCAGAGGATATTTCATGGTGGCTCATAATTTGATTTTCCATGCTCATAATTCCATCAATTTTGACAAGATCCTTTAACCACTGGATTAAATGCACCTCCAAAACCCCCAAACCTCCACGATGTTTTACAGATGGCTGTAAGACACTCATTATTGTATCTCTTTCCTAACCTCCGGCTTGCATATTGACAATGATTTTAACCAAACTTTTCATTTTTGAATTCATCACTCCATATGACCTTTTGCCACTGATTTTCAGTCCAGTTGATAAGGCTTCAGTGAACATTAGATGGATCAACTAAAGGACCAGATGGACCTCTCAGGCTCTGTGTCAGATCTATGCTGGAATCTTTCCCATTTCTTAAGGGTATGCCTTTTAGATACTGTTCATCTGCTGTCCACCATTTATCCAGTTTCCTCAGTCCTTTAAGGACACACTGCACGCGTGCATAACAACTGCATGCGTTTTTTTGGTTAATAGTTCTTTGGGAATCACCGTGTGGGTGCAAAAATCTGTTATATGCCTGACAGTCTGTGCTATCCTTGACATTTGTCACAGATTGAAGTGAAGAACTGGGAACAAATGACGCAGTTTTGCAACATGCTGCTAGTAAAGTACCTAAAGATAAAATTTAATATTGATTCTTAGCTAAGTTGCCGGTTATATGCAGATGCAACACACGTCATCCCTTGAGTTAGGAGGCTCTTTTATGAAATTATTTATTGATTGATTTATAGGTCAGCGTTAAACTGCTTAACAAATAATAAAAAATTCCTCTAAAAATTGGACTGGACTGAAAATGACTGGAAAAGGCAGCCAATGCCAAAAGAAAAATTGAAATGCCTTCAGAAATTCTGGAGAACTATTGTTCAGAAACACTTAAAAGAATTACAAAAAAGTCTGGCAGCAAAATATAAAGAAATGACTGAGTGGCTCGAGATCTTCACACAGTGCTGTTTTTTTTAAATAAATACATTAAATGTTCAAAAAATATATGAAATATATGAAATCGTAGCAAAATCTATAGAGTATCACACATAAAATAATTAACTAATCAAATTAAGCCGTAATTGGTGCTGTTCACTTTATGTGATTGAGCCAATGGGCTCTGACCCAGAGGTGGGCATGTGGGGGCCGCAGGCCAACTACAACCACTTTATTCTGAGACACACTGAGCATGAGCACCAAGAGAGAGGACTGCAGTTTTAAATCTTTGCATTATTGACCACTTATGTTAACTAACGTAAACCCAGCTCTTAAATCATATGGCACAGCGCTTTTAATGAAATCTTGTGCGTTGTATCAAAATATTTTAAGCTTTTTGAACGTCATTTCAGGTCAAGCTGTGTCTCTACATTATAAATGACAAGTAAAATTACCACTTGACTCTGTGACTGACACTATTGAGGTGATAAAGGCAGTTTTTATTTATTTATTTTAATTCTAAGATTAGCAGTTTTTTGTCACCCCAACATCAGAAAGGAATCTGACACCCTCGTTGACACCTGCTTTTTTGTGATTGCCTCGAGTCTACGCTGGAATCTCGATTTAATCACTGAATTTGCTATCAAAAACAGCTTTTGCAATTAGTTCTGTCAGAAACGCTAAAGGTAATGAGCTATCTTAATGTTTGCTCCAACAGTAGTTAGCTCATGAGGCAGATGTGAATCCTATATGAATGGCTGTGATAGAAGAGGTACAATATGTGTGACTTTTTTTTTGTAGAACTACTCAAAAATCCAGTTATTGGCTGGTGTAATCTCATGATGCAAGTAAACGTGTTTTTATTTCAATTTATTTTGTTATGCTTTTTTGTGGCATGTAACAACCTCTCCGCCTTAAAAAAAAAAAAGAGCTGTCTCTGTGCAATGTCAAGAGGACTTTCTGCCAAATTAGCCCCTATCTGCCTTGTGTTACTGTGTCTGCCTGAAAGTCCCATGGTGTTGTGTCTTTCATTTGACAGTACAAAATACCAAAGGGACAGGCAAAACACTTTTCAAGGTCAGGAAAATAGCACCACTTACCCTTGTCTTGGCATTTTCATGAACAAAAGCGTCTTTAATTTGACTTCTACGATCAGTCCTGCTTTGTTTCAAGACTTCTTATTAAATTCTTTTAAAATGAGAGACAGTAGAAAATCATGGGGAGACAAAGTTCTGCGCCACATCTTGAGACAACTCATACGGAGTTATTAACAATGTACAGGCCAACCAACGCTTGTCAATTACCAGTGTCATCCAGACCCAGTTGAGGAAAACAACCGTGGATCAGGTCATGGAAGGACTCGAATCTGAATGCAGAGGAGATTTGAGAGTTGCAGCAGAGATGTCAAATCAAACGCTCTTGTGAGCATCGAGCACTGATCAATCCCAGTGCAATCAAGCATAACCTCTTCTCAGGGTGACATTTTCTTTCAGTCAGTTTCTAACCCGGGTCTTCTGCCTGCCAACACACTGCAGAGCCACCAGTGATCAAGCTCTTTCAGCATGGCTTAGACAGTAAACGGCTCCAGCACTAGTAGAGGTATTTCGATTAGCAATGCAGAGAAAAAAAAAAAGATAAGATGTTTAACTTGCTCCACTCACTTGATATAAGATAAGACGAGTTACGCTGGGGACCCTGGAGATGTAAGGAAAATACACTGTGAGTGACTTAACCTGTACAGTAAGCAGTCGGGGCTGCTGTGACGCAAAGCACAAAGAGGTGATTAAAATGCTTTAAACCCCCCAGTGTTCAATTGCTACAATTTGTCAAAATTGGTACTCTGAGACACAACACGTATTTTAAGATTCAGTGTGACTTACAGTTACCAAGGATATCATTATCTCAGCTGTCACTGTAAATAAACATCCATAAATTTGCTTAGAAATCAGAAACAGAAACACACTGCTCATTACTCCTGAACCTGTCTGAGAATTGCCAGGTTTTTAAACGGCTTCTAACACTCTTGCTTCTGCATCCATTACAATAAAGAACATCCATCAATCCATTTCCTTAACTGCTTATCCGATTCAGAATCTCGAGCAGATACCCAGCTGACAGGGTATGCCCTGGGCAGGTCTCTGAGGCCATCACAGGGCACAATAAGGAGCAGATAATAGTGAATTTGGTGGAAATTTAATGTTGCCAATTGGTCACAAAATAAACACAAGTAGGCTAAAAAAAAAACTATAAATTGACAGACGGCACAGTGGTTAAAAGATCTTTCATAGCTCAAAGAACAAAGCAGGCGCTATGATGCAGGAGGTTTTTTCTGCAAAGCGAAAGTTGTTAATATTGATGTATATAGAAAGCTTTAGTAAACCGATTGCTATATACGTCATTACGGTGATACTGAAGTCTATTGAAAAATAGCAGTGAAAGATAGATGATCTGACTATTGTCAGTGATTTTATTAGAATTTTTTAAAAGCAGCTCTTTTGATGTGACATTGATGTAATATTGTAGAATGTAACTTTTTGTTATTTAGCAGAATGTTCAGTAACAAAAGGGGACAGAATAGCATTACATACTCAAAAAAAGTAAACCTTGACTTTGGAGTATTTGCTCATTAATCTAAGTTCCAAAAGTCAAAAATAAAACCAGCTCAAGTTCTTCAAGTCAAAAACAAGGGCAAAAAAATGCATAAGGTTTTATTTTATCAGTTAAGATATTCCAAAATGATTTTTTTTAACTGCATATTCATTCAAAATCGTTCAAAGCTGAATTTGAAAGTTTAGCTTTTGAGTTTTTAGTGTGTTTACAATAAATGGAATATTTCACTTTTCAAAGCTCCTATTAAATCATCTGCATGCGGCGTCACGTGATCACCTGTAAATGTGAAAAAATGCATAATTAAACGCAGCTGTCCAACAGAACAGAGCTCTTCCTGTACTTAGCAGACGAGCACTCGGCTCCACTACATTTGAAATAACACTGCAGATGTCATTTATGCTAACAAGCATTTTGTGTGCTGAGTCTCTCGCAGGCCGGAGCCCATCAGTCCCGTACCTGCCAGCATGATAAATGGTTGCGAAAGCAATTCGGCCAATTTGAAAGAGTGTGTAAATTAGGGAGAGAATTTCTTTATTACGAGTACGACTGTCTTGCCCACATACAGACATAAGACAAACATGATCAGAGCGATTCTATAAAACCACTGAGATGTGTGCATCTGAATCTCAAGCCGAGCGGGAGCTAATGAATTGTTTAGCACGTCCATAATGAGAAGTGATTTGTGTTTCCTTGGGTACAGGAGGACGTGACTTTCTGGCTTTCTTTATGTATCCACTGCCACTATGGATTAGCCCTGCTCAGCATGTCAGTGGCATTTCGCTGATCTAACCATCCTGTTGTCTCTTCTTTCCCTACACAACACTCAACAACTCATAAACAGAAATTGACTTCGACTCCTGTAGGGAACACTGGAGGCACAGATGGCATTTAGCTTCAGATTCACTCTTGTCTAAATATTTCATCTCTCAACAAGCCAAATGAATCCTCTCCATTCTAATACATATATAATTTGACAACAAGCTCAGAGACATCCACTCTGTGTAAATACGATATGACTAAAACGAATATCTCCCTAGTTGTATAATAAGTATATCATGAATAATTGATGACCCCCTAATCATAACGGAGAGGTAATAAGGCTTTCTCACCACTCCACATTACATCCCTGCTTCTGAGCAGCCTACAGCCGGCCTTAGGCGGAAAAATGCACGGAGGAGAAATGCGCGAATATGAGTTCATAACCATGTTTACTATGTATGGATGGTTTAAAGTAAATACAAAGATGTAGAGTTTAGTAGTTTTAGAAAACATATTCCATCAGGAGATGGAGTGTAACCAGTAAATATTTAAGCAATTTTAAATCTAAACTTGGATCTGTGAAATGAAAATTACAGTATGAAAATGCCTTTAAGGCAAATGTTTTCGAAAATTTATGAGAAAAATAACACAGGCCCGAATTGCAGGTCTTGCAGTTGCGGTTGCATAGTTTGTTGATTACGTACTGTAGCTGAGCAGGCAGCTCAGGCTGAAGGGGGGGGGTTACACACAAGAAAAGAAAGAAAAAAAAAAAAGCACTCTCTCTCTGCAGCTGTGTATGCCAGCCTGGATTATCTTCTTATATGTGTCAGTCAACATAATCAGTACAACACACATTAATGTTTTAGAGTAGAATTACGTTTTATTCACAGAAGAAGTGCCTGGAGCATGTGAGGCAAACTGGGAGAGGCTGTTATTCTACTGACCTGTCAGTTCTTCCTCCCCTTTCATCCATCTGATGTAGGCGGCTGGCTTGCTGCCAATGGCTGTGCAGGTGAGCTCCGTCTCATTCCCCTCGCTGACCACATCCTCGCGGCTTTCGATGATTGGGCTGCCTGGCGGGACTGACCCAGAACAATGGCAGAGGCAGCACATAGACACACAGACAAAAATCTATTAAAACTTTACGATACAGTTTCAAATAGTGAAATACTGGGTAAAGTCACTATTCCTCACCATTAGGAAGCTACCTGCTCATATTGATTGTCAGTGAATTGATAAGTTTGTAAGTTGGCTTCTTTCTTCTCATTTGGTTCATTTTGTCCCTCTGAGGAGTGTAAAGCGATATGCTAGCTACATTTTAGTGTCATGCCTCAAACATGTTGATATGCTGATACTAAAGAAACACTCGACTCCCCTCTTAAGCTTTTGCTGATTTACAGCGCTCTCCATAACGTTTGGGACAATGATACATTTTTGGGAAGTTTGGCCTCTGAACACCATCACAGTGGATTGTAAATGAATCAGTCAATATGTAAAGTAAGCAAACAAACTTAACAAACCGGTTAAGATTTTTTATACACAGTCCCCCATTTGCACAGGCTGAAAATCAATATAAACGAATATAAATTCAAACATAAGGACTTTTTTTTTATACTTGGATGGAAAAACTTGTAGAACCCGTAGACATCACAAAGTGTTGTTTCCCCTCTTGAGATGCTCTGCTACCCCTTTACTGCAGCCACCTTTGTGTTAAATAATGGAAAAGCATGCTCTGTCGAGCTTAGATCAGGTGACTGACTTGGCCATTCAACAATATCCCATTTCTTTACCTTAAGAAACTCTCGGTTGCTTTTGCAGTGTGCTTTGGGTCATTATAAATTTGTACATTTGTACTGCCTGATCAGTTTGCAGCATTCGGGTTGAATTTGAGCAGAGTATGTCTCTTCATCCTGCTGCTTCTATCAGCAGTGGCATCATCATAATGCTGCCCCCATCATGTCTAACAGGTTTCATCCTTTTCTCATCATTCTGGCACAGTACAAGTTCATCTTGATTTCATTTGTCCAAAGATCTAACCCGACCTTTGTGCTCTTGAGTGCAATTAGTGGTTTTCACCTTATAAACCCTCTGTATTTCCATTCATGAATGCATCTCCTAATTGTGGACTTTGACAATGATACGCTTTTCTCATCAACAGTGTTTTTGACTTGGTTACATTTTGGGAAGTTGTTTTTCTTAACCAAGGAAATGATTCTGTCATCATGACTTCAGTTGTCTTCTGTAGTCTTTAAGCTGGTCAGTGCATTCATTCTTTTAAACAATGCATCGGATTGCATTTCTCATATTTACAATTACATTAGTGACAGCAAAAAGTCAAATTTAACACTTTCAATCAACTTCAGATATTATATCTGCTTTATTTGTCATAAAATAACAAGGGCACAGGCCTCACATGGCCATGAAACTGCTTGTGAGTTAATTAGACCAATAATTTACATTTTTTCTTTAATGAAACCTGTAAGTCTGCACTTCAATCACATATTGTTGAAATTTCAGTCCACTGGGTAGTATTGTGTCTTCAGTATGAGGAATAAAAACTGTACCACAAGGCAATTAACGCCATGCACAAGCGTGAATGCTAGCATCGTAGTAGGCACTTAAAAGACTCACCACAGTAGTTTAAAGTAGCCGTTAGTGTGGGAGGTTGAAAAGGAGGTTGCCTCACCAGCTATGACAGATATCTAGTCTTTTTGCAAATTTTTGAGAAACCAATAACAGAAATACTCAATTTTCTCTTAAACAAAGGGAAAAAAAAACTTGTGTGAATGTGGCAAGGATAAACTGAGTGTACATTTAAAGCTAATATTAAGCAGTATTCTGTTATTGTGTAAGGCCATTTAATCTTTTCCATGTTCATGTTTTACATGAAAGTATCCACAAACCAAGCATAACTTGTATTTATAATGTTAACCTGATGGAGAGTAGAAAACAACTGAAAACAAACATTTTTTTGCTTGTTCCGTTGTGAAGTTGTAACATATCATCATTTCATGTTGATATAATGAAATGGTTCATATTTATAGAATCATACAATCATACAATTATCATTTATTTAAAGTTCTTGTTATACCATCTGGAAAATGGAACCCTGATACTAGTTTAGCTCTATATTTGATATCTATGGCGATTTATACCAACTCACATGAGAATATGGTTTCATTCAGATGCTACTAGAATAGACACGCTGTTACGGACTAAAATATATTTTAATTTGTAACAGCTTGTCTGCATTTCAGATGCCTTCGCAGTTGTTCATATCATACCTGTCTAAATGAATGGACGTGTGCTTATTTTAATCACCGCAGGTGCCCACACAAGAGGTCGAACGACTCACATTTTTATTTTATTCATCCCAAAAGGGGCTTAAGTATCTCATATACTGTAAGTTGCATGATAATCTGCACAAAGTGTCATGACAATCCATTAAACAACTGGTGGACCAACAGCCCACCAATCACAATTACTGTTGTTTTTTTTTTTATTAGGTGAGTAAAAGGAGTTTGTGATGCATTCATTAATGCACACCTTCAGCTAGCATGAGTCACAAATCTATCTTTTAGCATTTCTTTTAAGCTAATGTTAAACAAGCATATGTGATTAGAACCTATGGCTGCATGGGTGTGAAAAAAGGATCGGGAACAGTTTACCATCATCCCTTGTATTACTCATCACAGCAAACTTGCTGAACTCCAGTTACTTGAAAGAAAAAAGTCAGCAGGGTGCTTATTTCAAGGACTCTTCAATGCAACCCTTGGTTCAGAAATACTGCAGCTAGGTTTCAATTGTACAACTAGAGTAATTACTTTAAAGTGCTTTTAATTCCTTTCAATCCCCCAGGATGTCTGCATGTATAATAAAGCTTAACTAGAGTAATTTCACTCCAAAGCATCAAAGTGTGGCACAGCTGACTCTCAATAGGGAATCATTTGGAGCAGCCAAGTCAACATTCACCGGGATTCACATAGTCAACACAGCTGCCAAAACCAACGCGGTCTGAGCCATCAGTTTCAGCATCTGCTCCTTTTCGTTATGCTGTTGAGCACTGCGAGAGCCTAATTGGCTGACATTTTGTTTCAGTTGCTAAAGATAACAGGATCAAAGATTACTATTATTTCATATTCAGCGTCTATAATGGAGCAAAATACAACAAAAGAGTGTGTGCGCGTGAGGTTCACACATGTGTCCTCACACCTACCCAGGACAGTGATGTCTGCGTAGGCTTCCTGAGGAGGATCTGTGTAGAGCTGGCACACATAGCGTCCCTCATCGGAGAGTGACACATTGGACAGAGACACCCGCAGTTCGTTGTCAGAGAAATTCACCAGCTGGAACCGGCTGTCCTTGAGAGCTGTGGGGATACATGTGAGACAGAGACAGTGAGGATAGAGAGTACAGGGACACAAACACGGGACATGGGGTGAGAAAGAAGGGGGAACGGGTGGGGGAAACGGGAAGTGGAGGGTGGTGAGAACGAAAGAGAGGAAGGAGAAAGACAAAGGAGACAGTATAGGAGAAAATGAGACTGAGGAGAGAATGTGGTGGGCAGAGTGCTGCTCTTTTGTGGGCTTTCTCCTTAATTGAGTAAAAGAAAAGTGAGTTTCAAAATGATTCATACAAGTTGATTTATAAAGTAGCTTTACAGTCCAAAGAGCACTCGCAAAGAAAGGAAAGTGTGAAGAGTGCTCATGAAGACTCCTAACAAGCTAGGAACTCTTAAAATGGGCTGCGGCTGGTCATGGATGGATGCGTCAAACTCACATATTCCAGAAAAAGGAGAGGCATTCAAACATACATAATGAATTAAATCACTGTGTGCAAGAAGAGAGGCTTGGATGCCTCAAACTCTAAATCAAAAGTAGACAAGAATATGTATACTAATGCCTGTATAGACTGGTTTTCTTTTAATGTCGTCAAACTAGGTTAGCCATCTCTGAGTTTTACCCACTGCTTTTCATTTAGGTCAGCCCTCATCCCAGAGCACTCTTTTACATAAACAGCTTTGGTTGATTTGATTGGGAGCCCTTTTGATGTTTTGACCTGCCTTCTTTATCAAGCCCTCTCTGCATCTGTCGAGCTAACGAACTCAATTCAGCCCCCTTAAAGCGCAGGGAGTTTATTATTCCCATCAGGCTTTACACTTAGCATCATGATCATTACCCAAGGTCTCTGGGCAGTGTCAACATGAAACCTCATTCCCTGATATAATTTGAGAGCTCTTTGGAAGTCTCTCCTCAAAGGGAAACAATGACACTGATGCACTTTGAGAATCCAAGCACCTGCTAGGGAGGGAAACCCTTCACTTGTGAGATGCTGATGGCAGTTTACACAAAGCTGTTTCATAACTGGCTCGCTGCTTACATAAGAGCGTGGATGATGCACAGTGTCTGGTGTTTATTAGAATGTGCATATTTTCACCCAAATATGTCTAATGATTACATTCATTAGCCTATTAAATATCAGGAAATATGATTGCTTCCGGAAGAAAAAAGAATTAATTAATAAAAAAGTAGAACATATTTTAACTCAAAGAGCTAAAAAAAAAATTGTTAACTGTCTTACAATTTAGTCAAAAAATAGCAACAAACAGTCCATCGTTCATCATGTAAACTCACAAGTAAATCAATAATCACAGCAGTCAGTGAGACTGTTCTCATCATAAAGTCAGAAAGTTAAATTCAAGGATTGGACATCCTTGCTTTGGTGCTTTGAAATGGTGATGAGCTAATCAAAACTGAAAAGTGTAATCACATTTGTTGTGCACAACAGTACTAGGTCCACCAGCCAGCAGCCTGCAGTGTTTAATGAAGCCAATAATTGGTAAGAATACTATATAAGATATGCATCGAACTCACAAAGTTCTATATATATATGGAAAACCTTTTACAACTGAAGTGCAATTTATAAGCAGGTTTTTGAACACATTAATTGTGTCAATCTGTAAGACACATTTAGTTAGAATGGGCCTTAAGTTGTGTAAATCATTGAGACCAAAAACCCTTAGAAAGAGAGTGACATCTGGACTTTCTCTAACATTCTCTCTAAGACCTCAGAGGCAGGGCTCCAATGATCCAATGATCCAATTCACAGTATCCTACTTATGCAGTCCTTCATGAATACACATTTATTTCCTGTCAAAATTAGAACACTTGTGGTATATTTTATATCGGTAATTTCGTATTTGTGCCTGTACATTACAAGTAGAGCTGAAGCGGAAAAGGGGGATGTCTCATATTTCTGTGCTCCAATCACAATTTAGAAACATTTAAATCAAAACGCTCGCTTACGGTGCCAGGCCCCCACCGCATTCTTATAAAGTAGATTGGCTGAGCTTTTGCATATTAAAGTCAAATATATTTCAATCAGCCACAATTCTCCATGTCGTAAAGAAGTACTGCTATAACAACACGACAAAGTTGTGATATGGCATTTGCCATCAGTAATCTTGTAAATCCAGTACTTAGTCTATTGCAGCTTGGGTTTAGATCTCTGCCAACTCCTAAGCTTTTTACTGATGCTTGAAGATTGATGAAAGAAAAACAAGGTGGTAAAGTTGCTGCTAGACCACTAAACAATTTGCTGAAACTTGTTGTGAAGCTCAATAAAGTCTAAGAAAGACACAGCTTTGGCTGGTAATTCTCTGCACACTCCTAACTATAAATGAACCCTTTCACAATGTCATATTGGGTAGACGCTGTCACTTTATTTGTATTAAAAAAATAGTCCTTATAACAGCCTTATAACTCTAACAGCAGCCAGGTTTCCAGAGGCTCTAAACCTACTGGGTCTGACGTTGAAACAAAAGCCGTTCGGCATTATCATTTTAAACCTTTGTAGCACAAAGTCAGACAACTCCTGAGAAGATGCAGTGAATGAATAATGGTGTTCAATTGCATCACCATCCAAAGAGGTCCACCTTCACTGATAAAGGCTCATTTTTCCCATTTCAGATGACAAGTCTGCCAAATTGCATGTCATTTCGCATGTATCTGGCACAATAAATGGCTCACCCTAACAAGACTCGCTCCGCTTCTACCTGTGACATAATTCATCTTTATTTGCTGCAGCAGAAATTTGTTTATACGGCCTTCAGTGGTACTGTAAAGCTGTTATCGTTTTGGTATTTGTGTGCGTATCTGTGTTTCTGCGGCTGCTGCTTTGCTTGTAGCTACTGTTCTAGCTCCTGGTGTGTCTCTGTGTCACTGCTGTTTACTTCCTTGTATACAAAGATCTGCCACTGTGTCGGGCGGCCCCGTTGACAGGTAACAATGCCACTGGCTGAGGGGGGTCCCAGCAGAACCAGCAGTCCTTTAGGAACAGAGCCTAGAATAGCGCTGCTATGGGGTTCACTAAACCCCATTACCAGAAGCACAAATATGCAGCAGCGGACCAGTAACACTCCAGACAAACATATACTCAGATCTAATCGTAGATAAACAAAACTGCTTGCTTTTGTAATTGAAGACGGCACTATGTTGAGTTAGGCGGAGAAAATGACATGTTTACAGGCCCACGTGGAGTGTCTCGATAAAGCACGGAGAGGAAAATGTCGTCTTAAACTCATGGAAAGATTTCCTTAGCAGTGCTGATCTAAATTTGATTGTCTCTATGATGTAACAGTGAATTATTCACTGTTGCTTTTCTATCTGCTCTTTGGTGTCAAAACAAATATTTTTTAGGTGTAGAGCACAAAATGATCTTTGCTATTTTACAGTCCATTCTTCTCTGCCATATTGCGAGACAGCTTTAGGCATTTTGTACAAATATGACAAAGATGTGTACTCAAACTCCCCCGATGCTCTTCGCAAGTGAGAAAATGGAACACACGTCTCACTACCTAGACTTGTGAAACAGCTGGGACGCAATATAGACCGAAATGAAGGGTGTTCCTCGTTCACCTTGAATCCTGGCTCAGATCCCAGATATAAACAAGTAAAAAAAAAAAAAAAAAAAAAAAAAAAAAAAAAAAAAAAAAAAAAAAAAAAAAAAAAAAGACAAAAACTCGGTTCAGAGTAGAAGTAGCCCATATGCTCATGCATAATCATAATGTTCAATATCCTAATCTAAGAGATTATCGTAAAATCGAACAGTGACAAGGACACAAAAGTATTCCCATTATGGTAGCATTGTTAATTATCTCATATCAATCTTGCAGTATTCTTAGCCTAATGACTTGTGTAAAAGAGCCAGAAAGTCAAGGACAGATGGAATCATGTTTGCACGGAAAATCTGACAAAAAGCTGGAGCTGATGTTGTAGCGATATCTGATATCTTCACAGTAATGCCGAACACCGGACAATTCCTTTGAACGGGATGTGTTGAGATTTGTTTCAGCTCTTTATGTGCAACACAAGCTCACAGAATAAGCTGAATAAGCAAAAAGTCTAGACGAGGGTGTAGACGAGATGTTGTGGACAAGCTAATGAGGAGAAATATGATGTTCCTCTATGCTGCAAGAATATGCTGTTTATTATTAATCTATTTATTGTGTTCTTTGACAATTGACTAAAAATAAAATATCAGTGGGAAATGCACAGGACCATTTCAGGCTGTCACATTTGAGTAACATTAAAGAAAGCCAGCTAAACATCTCGACTCCGCTTAAGTTTAAGTCAATGTTTTTTTTTACTTTAAATACAATTTTTTGTTTTGTTTTTGCAGTAAATTATACATTATTCCATTTGTCTGTGGGAAAAAAAAAAACACTTAATAGGTTAAATTCTCTTTACATTTTCTGTTGTTGAAGTTTGAAAGTCTGTATTTAACATGGAAACTAATACACAAATTGCAAATAAAATGATACCCTGACAGATGCTTGCACCATACTCTTCTGGAAGAAGAAAAATTATTATTACCTTATTTTCCTTATTATTAATATGATTGGGATACATTAAATAGTAGTAACTATTTAATTAACTGCTATTATTATAATAATTATTATTTTATTAATCCTTTATTTATCCAGGTAAAATTCTCATTTCCAAGCGAGACCTGGCATTATGGCAGCAAAAGCCAAACACACATGCACCACATAACAACATAACAATTTAAAGCAAATACAATATTCCATACAAAGCGTTTCCTGGACAATTATCATAGTCCCGGATCCATGACCCCCGTGTTTTTGAGTTGGAAAAGTTTTGAATTGAGTTTCAGTTTTTCAAATTGTTTTGTTCTGTGTTTGACTTGTGCTTGATTATTGTTTGCTTTGGTTTTGTTATCTAGTAGTATTGTTTATTTTTGGTCTCTCCATTTGTTTTATGCTATGCTTTAGTCTGTTATTTTCTTATCCAGGTTTAGTTCAGCTGTCTCTTGGTCCTCTGATGTTTCCACTTTCTTTGGTCACCCCTCAGTGCATCAGTCTGTATAAATAAACTCAGTATTTCTTTGTCCTCTGTTGTGTTATATCATTTACTCCTAACTCCGAGTCCCTGTTTGTCTTCAATTCCTAGTTATCTCCTAGTGTTTCTGGATTTATCTTATACCCTTTTTGGATTTCTCTTTATTTTTCCCTTCAGGCAAAAGGGACCTTTGCCTAAAGAGACCTTGTCTTTTGTTTTTTGAATTTCTGTCAGTCACTTTTTGTTTTAAACTCTGCCTCTCTGTGTCTTTGCATTTAGGTCCTCACATCAGCACACTCCAGCTTTTAGCAGCTATGACTTAAAATGACCAAAATAAAAGAGTAATAGTAGTGGTAGAAGCAATCTATTTTGTTTGTTTACTAGATGTCAACCCTGAAAAACCTAGATTCTGTACATACCAATCAAAATCCTGAATGTATTTATACCAGCAGGAGTATGCCAAGAGTGACCAGGTTATCTTATCAGGGCTGAACTTCTTTATAAAAGTCATAAACACCCACAAAAAAAAGACTCCCTAAAACTCACAATACAAATATTCTTGGTATCTGGTACTCAGGATTAAAAGAAATTGGATTTCTTCTATTTCCATCAATTGTTTGCACTCATGGTCCTTGTGCAAACAAGGCCCACAAGTTTGCATTTCAAGGCTTCATGCTCACGAACACAATACAGGCACTAACTGACAAATGTTTTTCTTCAAAAAAGGAAGAATGACGACGACTCACAGCAAAAAGATGTCTTGTGTGTGTGTGTGCATGTGTGTGTGTGTGTGCAAGATACACTGGCACTTACGTCTAACATCTCTGAAGTAAATGGTCTGTCTGTTGGGGTTGAGCAGCTGGATGACGGAGTCATCGTTGTTCCTCACTCTGCAGCTGATGGTGGCCGTTTCCCCCTCAATCACCGTCACGTTGTCAGTTGCCAGATTCTGACCTTCGACTTCGCAACGCAGGCGGAAAACACAGAGGCAAAAAACACATTTGAAATGTGGGACAAGCATCTCTGTCTGGATATTTAAAGTATCTTAAATATTTATATTTCTAACAACAGGGACTGCATGTCAACACATGCACAGTGAATACGTGAATAGGCCGTGTAGAATGTCTGTTTGCAGCCATGTCTAATCCTTTTAATATAAGAGCCATGTGCAGTGTTTGTCACTATTGATCTCCCTCAGCTCAGAGTGGGCCCTGTGAGTCAGTGCCAGATGGGCTGTAAGCTCTGCTGCCCACGAAGGTAGGGAGTGAGGAGAGGGTAGGAAGAAAAAGAGACAAAGAACGAGTGTAAGAAAGTGGCAAGTAGTAGATATGGGCGGGGTGGAGGAGGTGAAGAAGAGAGGGGGAGTTAAACAGAGCACGAGTGAACAGAGAGAGGAGAGATGAGCCGAGTTGGATGCTGTATATGGTTAAGCTTTATCAGAGCCCTCCATCTGAGGTTCCATGTGACCAATGTGTGCTCAGTGTGCTCAGCGGTTCTGTTCTGTATCTCTAGGAATAAAAGTGCTGTAAGCATCTGAGTCACTCTCTGTACACTGGCATTGTTGCCACTGACAGACCCTGGACCTTGTCATCGTAACTTACACCTCACCCCCCCCCCCCCCCCCCACCCCCACCAACACACCACAAAACAAACACAAC
>VURO01018590.1:108248-132743 GCA_015108175.1 Pelvicachromis taeniatus | reverse complement strand
CATATCTCTTGCCCTTTGCTGCACATCTACATTTTTATATTTCGCACACCATCTTTTATTATATTGACATTTCGCACAGACTTTGGTGCTTCTTTACTCTGGCTGTGAGCAATGGGAGCTTCAGTGCCAAGCATGCTGTACAGTATGGTGAAGTGACTGCCTGTCTAACTTGTCATTGCTGGCTTAATAAGGGTGTAAGGTATGACACGTGTCCTTGTTATGGATCCTTTGTGCATTTTCGACGTGTCAGCAACTCCCTCAGGACACAAAAATGTGAGTGACAAATCACACATGATGGGAAACAAATTTTGAACGTTGTCCAAGAGCCCGCAACTATATCTCGCCAACTTAAAGCCTTGCTTCTTCTAAAACACAGCGTGTCAGCCAAAACTTCCTTATTATGTGTTAATTCACCAGAATGAGGCTTCTGGACAGTTTATGTAAAAAAAAAAAAAGTCCCCAAAAAACTCACGAATAACAGACGTTGATAAACCTGAGCTTGAATGAGCACACTGCATGTATCCCAGTCCAACCAGCCCTCAGGACAGTCCATAATGAGGCTTTTGAGCTGCTTTAATTGCCAGGTAATTATAATGTTGTAGCAACATTATGTAAATGACTCATTATCATCTTGTATGTGTACCATATCTGCCCTCGTTTTGCTGCAATACTTTGTCAGGACTATAACCCAGAAAAATGCATCGGCCTGATACCGGGACATCTCAGTGTTTAATCTTGTCAACAGAGACCTATATCTAAACACAGAGACTTGTGATATAGTGTAGTGACACCTTCCCTAACCCTTCAGTATGATCCACTTCCTGCTGGTGGCCTCTGAAGGGGCTATAAATAGTGTTTTGGTGGCGGGGGTGCTGTCGTGCAGCGCTCCCCTTCTCTCCTCTGTACCTGCAGCACATTAGGTAGAAGTTATGAGGTGCCAGTTCGCCTGTGATTAGATGTCATGGCTGTCGCTCTGCTTAGACAGTGCTGATAGACAGATTTCTGGGGAAATGCATGTGATGGCATTCGTGCGAGTGCACCCATTGCACCAATATGTCAATCACACTGGATGAGAGCAGGCAGGCTAACCGTCCTCCAAATAATGTCTGTCCTTGTCGCCTCACCTCTTTTCCTTTTCATCCAAATCTCATCTTCCTGTTCTGCACAATGAGCAACATTATGTTCAGAAACACAAAAGTGGAGCATTTCACACTCTCCACCTACATTGATGCTACATTTCCTGCTGGAAACCGGCTCATTGTGAGCATTTGAAAGGGCAGACTCTTGCACTGCAGTATGTTTTCTATACGAAGTGAGGCTCTAAGTGCCCCAGTATTCAGGGACCTGGGTTCAACCCATTGCCACCCCAGTGAATCCATAATAATGTGCACTGTTTTTTAGTCACTGAGGCAAACTAAGATCTCCCGAGACAAGATGTCTGTGTGGCAAGAATGGCACATAGCCTCTCTCTCTCTCTTCCTACTGCTCGGTAAAAGCAGTGGGGTAACACTAATGAGGCAACATTTCTTCTCAGTACTAGAGTGATGCCTTTGAATTAATGTTCTTCCTTTCAGGTAAAACATCCCTTGCTTATTTATGCTCATGATCTGCAGCGTGTTGCATGTCAACCTAGTGTGTGATCGCACTGCATAAGAGGACACAACAGAGTGGGATGCTGGAGCTCTGTGTAGTTCCCCATAGAGACACCCACATTGGTTACCTTTGCGACAGTGCGTGTGTGTGTGTGGAGTAATGCTGCCTTACTGTGGGTAGCCCACTGTGTTTTCATTTAATTAGTAGGATCAGAGGTGGGCTTCAAACTTTTCTCTTCAAGGAAATCGGATGGAGAAGCGGACTCCTGCAGAGAGGACCCAATAAACACAGGCGACTTTTGAGGTCAGAATTTTCACAAAGCAAACTGAAAGAAACTCTGCTTTCCTCACAAATAAGATCAAAAACCAGTCTCTAACACTCTGCTCTAATCTTTCTTAACAATTGTAACTAGTTTGAAATCCCTATTAAACAATTTGTACAGTTTCCACAGATATGCTTTATAGATGCAATTTATTTTTTCTGTGAACTGCAGATGAAACGGTTGGATAAGTCTTCATGACATCTGAGCATGCTCCATACTTTAGTTGAAAGGCTATCGATTCATTTATCAACAGAAAAATGACATTCCAGGTTTATACTGTAGGTAGCCTATTGCCCTAATAGGCATACAAATAGCAACTCCAGGGCTGAAAACATGCCAAGGCAGCAGTTCCTCTGTTGGCCACTTGATGCAGGGTTCAGAGGTAAGTCAGACCCCGAAGACTCGCAAGTTTAATAGCAAGCTTTCAGTCCAGTACAAAAAGTGCAGTTTTGATCCCTAAAGCTAATATTTTACATCATGACAATTCACTAGCTGGGCCCACGTCCTCATTTAAGGTTTGGCAGCGATTTTAGTAGATAAAGGCGAACGGCTTAATCAAGAATTTAGCCGCGGTTTGGGGACGGCCTCGATGGGGGCTGGTGTCGTCTCCCAGGCCTGGCAGATCCCCAGGTACTAATGAGAAGTGAAGAAGTGAAAGAATTTTTAACAAAGGGAGGGTGGGTGGGACACGAACAGCTTGTAGAACTGGGGGGTCATAAATAGATAAGATCCAGAAGGGGCGTGTTCGGAGGCACGGTCAAACTCCTAAAATTCAGATATTTTATCTCCAATTATATAGCGTATAACTGCTTTTACAGCCCACCTATTTAAGTTATATTAAGCTATAATGCTATCCATTATTAGCAACTTGGCAATTTGGAGTGACAGTGTACAAGACTCAAGTTACAGAACTGAGCCACCTCTCTGTCATGTCTGTGTGGTTGGAGTTTTAGTTCAATTATTATTATGTCGTGTAGTTAGCACCAATAAACCATACACAGTACCTGCACTCCTACTTTTCTTTAGCAGTTTATTTGTGTATTACTTAGCATATATTAGCAAATACTCGACTGTGGGATGCACCCAAGCAGTATATGGATACACCTCATTAACCAAGCATTAGCTGCTGTCTCAGCAGTTTGTCCTCTCATCCAAACTATGATCCCTTCTCAAAAATAAAGAAAATAAATTAATAAAAATGTATGCAGCTACATTGTGAAAAGTGGTTAAGCCCATCTGTAGTTACAGTCTGTGGGTGCTCAGACAAAGGTTCAGTGCTAACACTTCTCAGGTGGGAGACCTTTCTTATCTACCAAAATAAAGGATTTCTTTCCAGATGGGGTGGGAAGTAAGTCATTCATTTGGTATAAATCAACCTTGCAAATGATTACTTCTTTGAGTTATAGGTTGTTGCAAAAGACAAAGTCTAAAAAGTCTACTGAAGAATTCATATTAGCCTTTAATTGACTCCTAAGACCCTTAAAAAAAGCAAACAGAGTTGCGTTGGGATTACGTAACATTCAGTCAAACAGATGACTTAAAAGTTGATGTGGTTGAAATCATAACAGCTACTGGGCAGCTTAATCTCTACGACACTGGAGCCAACGTCATCCGCCAATTAAGACTGAATAACATGGCCTAAATCTTCTGAGTGGACCTCTCAAGACTCTGTTGTGCTCTTGTTATACCTAAGAAAAAGAGCTATTTTCTACTCAGTAAAATAGCAGAACTAATTAAGTTGCATTTCATTTGTGTACTTGACCCACTTCTTTTATTATCACCTCTCCGGTACTACGTAATCCAGCCCAAACAGTCGGTGAGATATCAGAAAATGCTCACCTGTAAACACAGCCAGGAATATTCAGATTACATTTCCCCTGAGTCAATTGAGACATTATAATCAGGTAGGCTTACAGGAGATGCAAAGCATGTTTCTGCTTGATAAACCGCAACAAAAAGGAGATTTTGCAAATATCCCCACAGAAGTGGGTAATTGCTCTGTGTTAATGGGATATGCTTTGTAAAGGTCCAATCTATTGCTTGATTGTGTGTGCAGCGCCAGCAAGACACATGTAGCTGACGAGAGTCTCTGCGTTGGGAGATTAAAGGGTAATCCTTCAGAAATGCTGTCAGATAAAAAAAAGAAAAGAAAAGTAGCTATATTGAATTTGGTGCCCTGTCTCCCCTTAGTGAAGTGCTATGGGCATCTGCAATTGCATATAAATTCCCAAAGAAGGGTGTTATTGTGAATACATTTTTCAAATTAAGACATGTCAGTGTTAGAAACGCCTTTGAAAGCAGAAAAGGTGAATAATATCATTGGTGTACCTGACCGGGTCTTGTCATTCACAATACACATGAAAATGTCTCTGCGGCTGACAGGAAAAAAAGAGAAAAAAATTGCAAACAGCAGCCAACCGCTTTCATGACAGTTCCGCACAGCTCAGGCAGTGTTCATCTCTTACAGTCGTGTCATAAAGAAAAAAAAGAAGCAAAGGGGTGGGGTGTGTGTGTGTGTTTAAAAAAAAAAAATGCTAACAAATTTCTGATGAGTGTGGATGCCTGGCTGCTCCTCCACACGGTCTCACATGATAGGCACCACACTTTCCCTGTTACCAAAAATAAAAGCAAAATAAAGGAGACAGTGGTTGCTTTAGATCTATGAAAGTAAAGGTAAGTTGACAAGAAAACAATACTTGTCCAAAAATATCGCAAATCAGCATAATATGAGGAAGGCAGAACGGTATAGCAGCGCACGATTAAGTCGTCTTGATTGTGACAAATGCAGTAACTATCGGGGTCTATGAATCACTTAGCAACTGCTTTTGCTGGGAGGTACAATGATTTCCTTTTTTTTCTCTACCAGGCACAATGATCCACTCTGTTATGTTAACAAGAGTAGTTGACTGAGCACGGACTTAAGTGCAGCAGCAGCAGCACTACGCTGTGCACCCAAAACCATGCACCAGGGAAGAGATTCGTGTTCTAAGCCGAAGCAAAGCTTAACCTCTGGCAAAGTGACACATCACATCTCATTCAGGTTGTCTATTTCGGGTGACGCTGCAACTTTTTGGTGGGTTTTTTTTTTCTGCTCAGGGGCAGCAGTCACTTTGAAACCTCTAGCGTGGTCTTATTTTTTAAAAGAAAGTTGCAGCAGGACTGTCACGTTTGTTATCACAGTAGAGAAACTGATGCTCTGATTGTGCCCAGATAAAAAAAAGAAAAGAAAAGAAAAGAAAAAAGAATTGCCAACGTTTCAGATCAAAACTCTGAGAAAAGACTTTAGGGAGGAACCATTGCTATCCTGGTTACACTGTAATGCCTCACCTATAGTGTGGTCTCTTGCAAGTAAAATTCGCATGAGCAATACTCACAGGAAACGGCGAGAACGTGAGTGCGTCCTGTTTAGCTTGTCTGCCAGCATATCTGCTTACTCACTAGGAATGTGTGTACATCTGCGCAAGCACGCCTGTATGTATGTGTGTGTGAGGGGTAATTAGGACATTAGGAGAAGCTTCTGACAGGCTTGTCACCGCCACAGCCTGCCCAGTGGAAAGGAGCTGGTCAGAGGGGTAAGTGGGGGTCCAGCAGGGTCAAGAGACAGCTGCTGCACCACCACTCACTGTCTGGAAGCTCTCAGAGAATATTAAACCACTGGGGCTTCAGCCAAGATGCTCCCTTATTTATGGACTACACAAAGGCTTTCCAAAAGGAGGTAGTGGCTAATTTATGCCACTGTTGTGAAAGTGCTATTGTTTATTTTTTTGTTGTTTTGGTTTTTTTTGCTCATGAAACACAAAAGCATAAACATAAAAAGACCAGAATAAATGGCGATGGCATCGAGGTAACTGAGGTTATTTTGTAAATCAGTGAATTTGGAACACAGCGCCTGTTGTTCTCACTTTCTCACTCACGCTTCTTTTTTTTTCTTTTCTCATGATGATAAATCTGTGCGGTCTTACACCTCCTGTGTATCTGTCGCCAGCGCAGAAAGGCTCTATTATTACAATATGAGACATATTAAATACATCTCCAAAGGCTGATGACCTTGGTGATGGCATACCATTAATTGTATAGATGGATTATTATCATCACAACAATAACATGGCTGCCTTCTTGCTCCACTCACCCAAACACCTGTGCCCATTCCCCGGCTGCGTGTGCTCATATACTCATAATCACTTCTATCAGCCCAAAACGTTAACTGCATCCGGGGACGCTAAATACGTCCATTTGTTTGCAGTTGTAATGTCTTTTGTGCGCCTCAATCAGGCACCTGTCAGACACACACCTGCTACCTCAGAGCTAAGAGAAAAGGCAGAGGGAAAGCCTTTTGTTTCCTCACAGAGTTTATAATCAGCACGTTGTTTCCAATCTTCTCCCACCATTTTTCAATTTCCCATTTCCTTTTTCTCAGTCAAATCACTGCTATCAATCAGGTGCGTGTTTGAGAACGAGAGAGAGAGAGGAGAAAGAGAGGGGGAAGTTCCTTGATGGAACCATCTCCAGCCCCAGGCCTCATTAGTCAGAGACTGCAGAAAAGAAATGTGTGCGTGGATGTGAGTGGCGCACGCACGTGCGAATGTGTGTGCATGTGATAAAAATGAATACAGGGAGAGTGTGTCTGTCAATATGAGGCCATTTAGCATTTCCTATTCCATCCAAATGATGCACAGCGGACATTACGCTCTCTATTTGAGTTTCTCTAAATGGATATTCAACCCAGTAAGTTCTATTATATTTTGCCCTTTCCCTCCACTGTGCTTACTGATATCATGGCAGAAGATGACCTATAACGTTTCAAAACAATTTCTGTGCAACCATGACAACATCTTCTCATATCAGCTTGCAGTGAAAACATCTCAAAAATGAATGCAGCTGACTGATGTGGCAGTCAATACATAACAGCTGCATAGGCACAAGCTATATTGATTAATGTGACAAGATGGGCTCAAAGTGCATCGACATCCTTGAGGAGAGTCGGCTTAGTTGCCGGTACTGAACACTGCTACTAGAGGAACAGCACAAAGCCCTCTGTTAACATTCATGAGACACAAATTAGGAAACAAATACAAACAGTGAATAAAGGATGGGCAAACACAGCGAGCCGAGATTTTTGCCAACGTGGCAATATGTTCGATGTTTTACTGAGTGTATTGATTATAAAAGAGATCCATTTGAAGTGGCTGGACAAAATGGCAACTATAGTAAATTCACAATGGCAGGGTAATATACGGCTTCACTGCTTTCATTTATTCACAGCTTGACATTTCCTCCCTTCCACAGAGTGTGCTCTAACTGTGTGCCAATGGCCACATCATTTAGACTGGACCCGCATGAATATTTAACATTAGCGCCTGGCTCGTAGCACGCAGAAAATGAATTATTTTTAGTGGGCTTTGCAGAGGCACCGTGAAAAACCCCTCACTCCAGTGATGAATCGCTGGAGAGTTTATGTTGTATTAAGCAGGCAAAACAAATGGCTATCAATCATTTGAAGCTTTCCATGCTTGCCAGCTATGCATCTCTTGCTCCCCTTTCAGAGATTCAGTTGGTTTTCAGAGGGATCAGCTGCCAGCTCTGGGTTGTGCAAAAAAGGGTCAGCCTTGAGTTCACTGGTGTTTGTTGACAAGCCCTTTTTAGAAGAGGCAGACAGCCTGCGACTGAATGCAGCTTTAGATAAATGTAAATACAGCTTTAGATGTGCTTCGTGAGTTAGCATCATGCTACTGTTAATGGAATAAAAACCTCAATTTCCATGCTTCCATGATGCCCTCTTTTTTATCTGTCTGCAAAAACTGCTTCATAATCTCAAACTTAGCTTTTGAGGTTTTGAACATTACCCTTTTTTCCTCTATGTGCATTGCACTCCAGCTCATTACACATCCATTGCATCATGTGAAACGCTTCCAAACTTTATTCAGCCTGACACAAACGTGACCAACTTACACAAGATGCATTTCACGGCACGCGAGCTATAATGAACTTGTATGGTACTGTATTATTGCACAATCTGTCAGAGACATTATACAGCTACATCAGCGATGATAATAAATCATTCTGAAGAAACCGAGAGAGAACGAAGATCAAATATAAACCGCAAATAATTTGTTTTGAACAGGCTCCAGTACGTCTTGAGAAGTTGGGTTTTGTGCATACAGTTTTTAACTCTGGAAAATGTCCACTGTAACGGAAGGAGATCAACCAGATCCATGACTGGCCAATGATCAAACCATGTTTGATGTTTGAACTACCTAACCTCCCACTATCCCACTGTAAAACTTGTCCTGTACAGCAAAACACCCTTAATGGAGATTCCAATTTTTCTGAAGAGACCGGATTTCAGGAAAATCTGTATAAACTGAATCTAGAAGAAGCCCAGAATATGAAGAATATCTTTGATAGTTTAGAGCTACATTAACAATGCGTTTCCAACAGATAATACAGCTTAGCATATATTCCTTTTTTTTTTTAATATAGCGCCAAATCACAAGTCACCTCAAGGTGCTTTATATTATAAGACTCTACAATATTATACAGCCAGCACACGTGAAACAGGCAAAAAAAAAAAGAGTTGCTCTTTCCATTTCCATCTAGCATTTATGCAAAAAGTCATTTATTAAACCTCAAACTTAACTTTTGCTGTCATAAAAAAATAATTAACACACTGTAAATATATTACAACTCTAAGAACCTGTTGGAACATGCTGCAAGGCATCACATACTGTATGTAATCCTATCAGGCAATGTGTGACCTTTGAACTACTTAAAGGATATTGTAAAGAAAACTGGGTTAACAGGGCTTAAATTGGTTTGTATGATTTCTAATAACAGAACGAAATAGAGCTTGTGTGCGACAACTGTGCGACCTACTTTTTAAATTTCTGTTTGATATAGCGTTTGATAAGGTTTAAGAGAATTTCGGTTCCAGAGAAGCATGCAATCTGAGATCCATGAAAAGATCTTTTGTACCATTTTGAGCGAGGAAAAGGTTCAAGCTGAGGTTTGAGTGAATCATCATTTGTAAAAGCTGATTTCAAATGACATCTGCATCAGCGAAAGGCTTGCTGGATCCTGATAGACCACTGCTGAGGTCGGTGGTACAAAGGTGTGAATGCTGCAAATAAATAAAACTGCTTGCAGAAATTAAATTTAAAAATAAATCCTCCAATATTAAGAGTGCCAACAGATCAAACCTAAGAGCGCATAGAGAAGTAGTGCTTATAGATGATTAAATCAGCGCCTCATGCTTCCCCCTACCTGCTTTGAGTTTTATTTGATTGGCTACGCAATTACCTTAACATTGGTTAATTGCTAGTTAATCTACCTCTCAAAGCAATCACATAACCCTCTGGTCTGCCAATCAGCAATTTGAAAAAAAAAAATCACGTTTAAATTCAGTCAGCTAAAATATACACGTGCACACGAACGGTCGCCCAGGACGCCGACGTGACACGTGGAGTTTACAGATTCTCGGATTACTTGACAGTTTCATTAAGACAGATTACCGTGACCCTGAAATTTTAATCTACCAGATAAAGTGAAGCTGTTTTTACACCCATCGTCAAGGATGCACTTCATTTCCAACAACATTCGAACCTGAGATGAGATTTGGCCTCCTTCAAATACAATCTGAATTGATTAAACAGAAACTGGCAGGCTGAACACAGCAGAGCAGAGCAGAGTACAAACCCGTCCACGCAGCCAGTGGCGACTGCGGACACAAGATTGAGGGTAAGATATCCGTGAGTGGCCGGGCACCTGAGTCTGAGAGATAGTACTGCTTACTTGCAGAGGAGGGGGGAGGTGGGTCAAACGGGAGAACGACTTGGTGGGTTTTTTTTGCCTGTGTTTTCCCTTGAGGTTAATATTTTATGGATGTGTGATACAGTTCAGATGACAGTTTGAGATGACGGGGAGTCAGCGTGCAGGCGGCAAGAGTTCAGCGATTTATTAAAAGGGAGGGAGTGTGGCACGGGGGAGATCTGAGAAATGTGTTAGTAGCTGTTAATGTGAGGGGTCTCAAAATGACTAAAGTTGGTGCTCGTACATGCAGTCAAGCACATGTGTGTGAGATGAGCTTTCTGCAACCCGAGCCCATTAGAAAGGCAGAGGCACTGGCAGTACAGATGTGTCTCTCTCTGAGCCCAACATGAAACACAGGAAACGGCCTCTTTGATCATTATCTACCTGTCAGTCTGCCCTCCACAGGGACCACCTGTTACTACTGCTGATGTGCCACAATGACAGGCCAGGGGCACTCACGCAAACTTACACACATCGGGCAAAAAAAGGAGCACCGCTATGAGTCTGGCTGGTGTCTACATTCAAACTTTTCCCTATGGAGGTATAACCATGACTACCAGTACTGTGGGCAAAACGCAGGTTTATTTTTCTAAATTTGGATTCCAATTAGCCTCAGTGACTGTGAAGCTCGCTCGGGTCCACATTCGCATTCATACCAACTGGCAATTTGGTCTCCGATCCCCGTGATTGTATGTTTGTTGGATGTGGGAGGAAACAAGCTGAAATCCATGTGATCAAAGGGAGAACATATCTAGGAGTGAGTCAGAAGCAAACAAACTTGCACAGGTTCATTTGTTTGACTTCCTCCTTCTACAGCTACGTACTGTATCATACAACCTGCTGAGAAAATTTGTACAAATAAAAAGACACAGCAGCTACATATAGACAGCGCTGTGAGGTTAAGCCCAGTGGCTCCGTGCATGCTCGCAATCAACAAATGCAGTCCTCATGTAATGTGACCTCATGTAAAAAAGGAGTTATTTTGCAGCCACAGCTTATATGATAATGATGTCATTAATTCTTTTTTTTTCTTTTTAAAGGAAAAGCAACCTTAAAAAGATGGTTCAAACAAATGAGAATAAAATCATTTGCTTGTTGTCAGGGTATTCCAGTACAACAAAATCAGCTACAGTGTCTATTTTTATTTTTAGATCTAGTACTTTTGTTTGAACTTCTGACGTTCTTAAAAAAACAAAACATAAAAAACTTTGACTAAATATCTCAGCTAAAGAAAGTTAAGAAAACGGATGCGTGCTTTAAAATAAGGAACTGCAAAAATAATATCTCTGATCAGATGCAAACTCTCGTCTCCCGCATGAATCAAACCTGTAATCCACCTTCTAAGCCCTTCCAATCCGCCTTTGCTACATGAAGGACACCTGCCTTTCTGCAATCATGCCGAATGCTGGAATTAAATATAATTTGTGAGACGTGCAACTTGATGATATATTAATGCAATTACCAGAGGCAGTGGGCTGGGAAACTCAACACCAAAATGTTTCTTGTTTTAGAAACTTCAGGCAAAACTGTTGTTGACAGGTGTTATTATTTTTCTCATTTTCTCTGTAAAATAAAATACCACTAACGTCTACTGTAATTGTGTGAAAACACAAATAACTTGCTAAACTGACCCTTTAAAGCTATACTGCTGGGAAGCTGTCAGCAATAAAACTGGCTCCGTACTGTGCAGAGACCTGCTGGCTTTGAGGGAAATAAACTTTTCTAACCAGTTCCCAAAGTGAAGCTGTCTAAAACTGTCTGTACGGCGTCTGAATCGTTTGTGCATCTGTGGGTTAACAACTGTTGGTCATCATTTTGAAAAGAATTTCTTCAGAGACTCGGTTTGCTTGGCTTGTTAGGGGAATATCAGCACCTTTATGATCAATCAAAGAGTTTCTAAACCCTCGTACCCTCTGCTGCCTTGCTGCTTTTTCACCGCATTCCCTTTTGCTCCTGTTCTCTCAATTTTTTTGTCCACGCTGACTCCATCTTCTATAGGTTAAAGTTACCACTTTAATCTTTGCTTGCCCCCACTGGCAGCCAGTATAAAGAAATGAACACTATAATGCAGCAGCATAAACAAATTTATATGCACAGCCATGTTTGTCTGTCTTTGTGTTTCGGGCAAGTTTGACTCCGTTGTTAGCATACCACCCACATGACTTGCGGTGGTCACATTTGGTTGCGGCAATTTACACAGTTTAAGTTGTAATGGCTTTTCCACATCTTTCTCAGAAACAGCTCAGACACCTCTGTAACTACTTTGGGAATACACTGCGCGGCCACAGCGCCAACAGCATTAGTATGAATTGTACTGTCAATTTAAAGGGAATGTTTGAAGCTTATTCTAATGGGAATGAGTCTGTTCTGCGAGCAGGACATGCAGGACAGTGGAGAAACATGCGGCTATGATGTTGCGTGGATTCGAGCAGAAACATTTCATTGTACATGCTAAATTTTCTGACGCAGTCTCACGTAATGCCATCTCTGTCAAGCTTCAGATCAGAGCGTCAGATCTTTCAGCACAACATCAAAGACTCCTCACAACCAAGTGCACGCCAAACAAACCAGACTCCAACAGACTCACATATTCACAGAAGCTTATTGCATCTGCACAGCCATATAACACAGTGTCTGCACCTTAAAGCCGGCAAGCACACTAATCACCTCAAATGAAGAAAGCCAAAGTTTGTAATGTCCTAGCTTCTCTGGATTATTTTTAAAAAGCTGTCTACAACAGGCACAACTCCAATTTATGGATAATGTTTAAAATAAATTGCATTCATTACAGGACCATATTTGTTTTTATAATGATAAAGGTATTGTTCTTATAATGATATACATTTATTTTTAAAAACATCCTAAATAAGAGGGATATTTTGTTCATATCTATCACAAGTTCAACTGCTCGTAAACGTAAATTTTTACTGATAAATTAAATAAATGATGCAGTTGATCATGCGGTGCACAGCGGGGTACGAGCATGCATTTAGATTGTTGCTTAAAGCAGCTGTAATCAATATTCTTATAATGGCAAGAAAGCGGTTCCTTCTGGGGAACAGACAGAGAATTAGCGGCAGACGCCGCAGCACTCAGCTTTAAGGAGCTTCGCATTGCCTTTCAGTTCATTGCTTACAACTTGCTGCCCAACTTTACTGTTTCACTTTACTGCTGCTGCTCTGGCGGTGTCATATTCAGCTGCATCAGGCAGCTGTTTTCATTTCTCAGTTACAGAAAAGGAAAAGAAAAAAAAAAAGCTGTAAAACCATAGTGTACATGACCTGCCCGGTAACAAACAAGTGGCAGACTAACTTAGAAACTAGCGGGTGAACACAGTATGGAGCAGCAAAAGAGCTGATATTTCCCTAAGGAGCTTGTGGAGACAAGTAGAGAGTTACAGTAAAGGGAGAGTGAATATTCATCAGGTCACCTAAAAACACAACACAAAAATGCTAATGTTGCTTCGTATTTACTGGATGTGCTAAAAAAAAAAAATGTTTGCCAAAAGAACTTGAAGGTGAAATATGTCAATCTTGTAGTTGTAGGTTGTGCTATGGAAAGTGGGACAACTCAAGTAAAAATCACCAGGGCAAATATACAAAAATATAACTAACATTTTATATTTGAATATTTTTTTTTTTAGCATGGTGAGGAACTTTAACTGCAGCTACTAAACAAATGCAGTGGATTAAACAAAGCTAGAAGTACATAACTCTATACAGTGCTCAACCACCAAATGTAGGGTGTGTACCACAGTTGTACTAAATTAACAGTACTTGTACTGTAATTAGCATGTATTTCTAATTGTTAATCCACCAGTATGTGCACGCTTTTTAATCAAAATGATGTAAAAAAGTAATAATTGGCAAATATGCCTGTAAAATATGTGAGTTTCATACAAATATATCTGAATTTGATGGCTGCATCAAAATGGTTAAATGTTTCACACAATGAAGAGACAAGCAGGTAAATTGGAAGTTGGCTTACGTTGTAATAATTTCAGATTTAATTTAATTTGATCACAGAGATGTTGCAAACACTTTCCAGTTTTATACAATTGTTAATTATTAAATGTTTCGTCAATAATTGAAGTACTGAAATGCCAGGCTTTATAGTTTTCCTTTTTTAAAAAAAAAAAAACAACAACTTGTCTTTTTTGTTTTATTTCTAAAAAAAAAAAAAAAAAAAAAGTTTCTTGGTCTTATTTCAGAATTTTTCTTTTAATTTGTTCTTGCTTTTAATTCTAGGATTTGTATTTGTTTTTCCTTTCTTTAAAGCACCACTGGGCTCTGAGAAACATACTGAATATTACTTGCTGTCTTGCTTGTTTTAGTGATCAGTGCTTATTATGCATCCTTCCACAGGTCATAAAAGTAATACCAATATCATAGTTCTGTCACAAAAAGGTTTATAACATATAATATCAGCAATCCAGTGGATAGGGCTACTGCTGCTGACAATAATAGCAATAAAATGCGAACGTAAGATGTTGCACAGTAGTCCTTGCCAGAAGATGCGATGAACGTGGAAGACATGATGATCACTGAAGAAATAAAGAAAACCATTTGGCTAATCTATGACACAGCACCGCTGACACTCATAAGATTAGAGATGCCTTTCAGTCTAAATCAGTCCTCTATCTGCATGCTTAGCACTATTACTGCCTTTATGGGGTACTACCCTCAGGGGTCTATTGCCCACACGATAGTGGATGCCAAGCTCAAATACACTTTCTCTCACACAGTCACACCAAACGGGATGAAGATGAATCAAATGTGATGATTAACAAAAAAATATTCAGTAAAAATCTTTACAGAAAGTGTTTCCGTGGGCTGATGGCACAGTCACCGCGGTGGAAACTCCCCAGCAGTCATGAATCACTCATCAGGAGTTTCCTTTCTCTCAAATTTAAATGCAAACTTTAATATCAAAGGTTCGACCATACCGCTAATGCAGGAGAACAGACTGTTGGAGCTTTCATGCCCAGAAAAATAGCATTTGATAAAAAAATTTGGGTGCCAGCCACAGAAAACCTTGGCAATAGTGTGTTTTCCAGGAAGATGAGGCCTATGCATAGGGTACTGTTTGTTTTTCAGACAAGAGACTGCCACTGGAATGCCAGTGTAAATACTCGGTTTTGTCAGTCCTCTCTGCTGTTGTTTGGGATCCAGAGCAACCACAGGATCAGCATCAGAGAACATTCTTATCCTTCGGCTTACAAACCTACCAAACTACAGCTCTGCATCCTCTTCCTGGCCTTACTGTTCTTTGCTCTGAGCCAGCTTTACTCCTAGAAATTAAAAAAAAAAAAAAGCCCTCACAACTGTTCTTCACATTTGGTTTGTGCACAAGGTTGATGGAGCCACAGTTCATTGGCAAGTTCAGTTGGGGAGGTCTGCCGGTGAAGAATTATTAAAAGATTCTGCAGCTTTTTGGTGAAAGCAATAAAATGACATGACAAGAGGAGCGACGAGAAGATGTTTTTGTTTGTATTGAGCTCATGTTACAGCAAAACCCACTCAATATGTTTCACCTTTCCGTTTAAATTTGCACCTTCCCGCTCAGTTTTGTCTTTACGAGGAGCGGTGCAGGGTTGAGCAGTGGATTTTTAAAATGAAATTACTAAAGTCAGTTCCAACAATACAGAATACCTCTCATACAACCTGGCAATAACAAAGGGCTGTATAATGAAGTAAAATAAAGGCTAAATGAATCCAAATCAGAGGAGCCATGAGACCCATGGAATCTGCGCTGTGAACAATTAGCTAGCTCATCCAGCATACGAATCAGCTCCTGGCACATTACGCACATACTGTAAAGCTCATTACTGCTGCAAAACACACAATCAGTCGATCAAATTCAGCGGCGGAGCAGCGAGAGCGCGCTCCGTCAGGATCCGCCTGTCATTCAACTCTTTAACCCGCTGCTGCGCCCCAATCACCCAGCGCAGACACAACAACAGCCTCATGTTCTGTTTTAACAAGTCATGCTTCGTTATGTGCGGGACTTTTCCCAGACTTTTGCGCTCTTTGATGGATGCTGACTGTTGTGATGCTTTCATCTCCTTTCCTCAAAAAAAGGAAAAAAAAAAAAGGGGGAAGAAGAAGAAAAAAGAGAAAGAATTCTTGAACGCAAACACCCATGGTTAAACATAAAAGGGCTGAGATATTTTAAAACTGACATCACTTCAAAGGGAGTGAACACATTCAAAGGGTATCACAGGGAAGAGACTCAAAAGCCTGCTAGTCACCTGTAATCCACTGCTAATACTTGGTCCCCACAAGTGCGCATTAACATTCACACCATTCACACATGCCCTGGTTCGATGTATAGATGCACACGAGGGTCGTTAATATTCAACCTGCAAAATGTAGAGCTGCGAGAATTTCTCACATAGATATTCTGGACTCACTCGATTTAGCTTGCCAAAACAGGATCTATACACGAATGCAAGGATTATCTGGTGAATATATCAGTGTCATTACAGCAGCTGTGTTATAGTGACAACTGCTCTGTTAGCCAGCATCTCTTTCTCCACTGCTCTATTTGGTGTCTCGTTCTTTCATCACTTTAGCTCTTTGACTCCTGCCTCCACATTCTTTGAATTTGATGCCAGCTCGCTGTGTTGAAAAGGTATAGTTTTTTTTTTTTTTTTTTAAAAAGAGGAACTACCTTACTTTTAAATAAACCAAGGAAGGAACCGTGCCTTCAAAGTCTTGTTTTTTTCCCCCCCCTTACCACGGAAGAGAAGCTAAAAGTGTTTTCAAAGTTGAAGAAACTCTTTTAAAGTACTTGATGGAGCACAAACAGGCATTTAACTGAAGTGTTTGTGATCACAGTGGTGTTTGTTTTTTCCTTTGAAAGTAGAACTATGAGACATGTGGCATATGTTTAAATGATATACAGCAAATACGAAGTATTGGATTCCAACAGAAAAAGTTTCTAAGCTGTATCCAGGCTGCTTGTGCACAGTAATTTAATGCTCTATTCTACTGAGAGGAACACAATATGTTATGCCAGCTCAGAAAATAATTTTGCGTGTGTTTATTGTTACTATTTAGGAAAGAAAGATCAACGATACGCATGATGCAAGTCACGAGGTGAGGTCACGTGCATGAAGTTTCTGACTTAAACATGACAGTCTTACAGCATGCACACATCCAGCTTTTTCCACATATCTTAGCTGTGGTTATCTGCCGATTCGATTCATACCATTTTTTAATTTTTAAAGAGACAACATCGAGCTCCATGCAAACAGATTTCCTAACTTTGTAAAAACAAAATGCAAAAAATAAAAAGGCTTGAGTCACCCAATATTTCTGTAGAGTTTGAAAGGAAAATGAGGAAGAGGTGCAGTAATTGAGTGAAATGTTCATATGGGAAGACAGTGTATAAGGTAAAATCATAGTTTCTGAAGACCTAATACTATTCTGTAGTCAGTATTTGGCATCAATATGCAACGAAGCCTGAATTCTCTTTTTCTGTAAACAGTCTTCGGGAGTCTTTTGGATAATGGCTGCTTTTTGTTTCTTCTCTGTTAAGACGATCACACACTGCTTTAATAATGTTGAGGTCTGGGCTCAGGGGAGGCAAATCGATGACTGACACCGTTCCAATGTATGGTATGATTTTCTATCTATTTATGCTTTTACTCGGCTGGCAGTGTGTTTGGAATCATAGACATTCTGGAAAATGAAGGTGTTGCCAATCAGATGTTTTCCAGATCATATTGCTTGGTGGATCAAAATCTGATTTTCTATGTTTGTAATTCCATCAATTTTGAAAAGATCCTTGAGACCACTTGTTGAAATGCAGCCCCAAACTATGTGCCTAACGCCATCTGATTTACAGATTTGAACCACAAATGCAACATTTGGATTCATCACTCCATAAAACCTGTTGTCACTGATTCTCAGTTCAGTTCTTGTGTAATTAGGCATACCTTAGCTGTTTTATTCCAGTTTCCCTTTTACAAAATGGCTTTTTGACAGCTACCCTTGGAGTAGATGGTCCGGGTGACAGCCTGGATGATCTTTGCTGTATTTTTTCCCATTTGCTTACAGCTATGAATTTCAGATATTGTTCATCTGCTGCAGTTTTTTTAAGCCTGACATTTCTTCTTTTCTTCTTCACTTGCCCAGTTTTCTCAAATTTTGTGGCGATGCAGGCCACACCATATATAGATATACCACATTTTCAGCAAAAATACTGTTTATGCCTGTCAAACTGTTATCTTTAGTATTTAGAGTTTGTTTTGCAACAGGTTGCTACAAACAAAGTGCCTAAAATGTAATTTACAATTGTTTCTTTGTTAAGTTGTCTGTCATGTGTAGACACAACACTGAATCATCCTGTGAGTTACTGCCTTTATATGCTTGAACGATTTATGCTCAGGTACACAGACTGGACTAAATTTGAGTGAAAAAGCAGACGGTGTCCCAAGAAAAGCAAAGTAAAGAAGTTCAGCAAGTATGGAGCACTATACTATTGCTATTTAAAAAACTATAATGAATAAATAACAAATGACAACAGTAATGACCTGAATAAACAGAAGGTAAAAAATAAAATATGTATTGTGTTATTCATCGCATTATTTGCACTCTTTCCATTTCTTTTCAACTGAGAATCATTTCTGCTACACTGCTGTCAATTATACTAACAGTACTTTCTTTTTCCACTTTTTCTTCCACACACACACACACACACACACACGCACACATGCACACACACACCTCCTATCTGGAGTGAAGTGCTATTGAACTGGACTGAGGGCAACACTTTATGTTACCATAAGTATAATAAAAGCTTCCCAACAAGGATTAAATCCAACTAACATGGTTCTTGCTTCTATCATACATCACAACCTCTCTGACAAAAAACATTTTGATTGAGCAAGAAGATAGAGAACGAATGCATCCTCATCCTCTGATTTTGGCAATCTTGTCATCTTATTTTGACCACTTAGTTTAGGTTACTGTAGCTCCCTACATGCTACGTTAGCTCTGCCGCTAGCTGCTAACTAGCTACAGAACAACAGAACTGAAGAGACTGTACCACGCGTCAACAAACTGTCACCAAAGTCAAGCTTTTTTGGTCACTGGACCTTCCTACACGTCTGTGTCTTCCTACCAAACATAGTGCTGCTAGTCTGACAGCATGCATATCTCTGCACTGATAAAACAGATAAATGCACAGCATTAATAACACAGAAAAAAGGATCATGATTTCTAAATGCACATAATATCCACAGCCACAGTGTGCATCATACCATGGTCATTCAATGTGACATTGTGCATCATGTCAACATCATTATTCCTACTGAATATAGTAGGCGCAGGTTCAGATATGTCACAAACTAATAGAAAAGCATTCATAAACATTAATCAAGCTTCAATACTGCAATAACAGCCAAGCAACACAGTTCACGAACTCAACCATCGTTCTGAGTTTTTCCAGTTCCAGCCTGGCTTAAGGCATCTGCTGATAATGAGTGCGGATCTGATACCAGTTTAATTAAAAGGCTGGATTTCTCACTTAGAGGACGAGTCTGGGAGTTGGGTCTTTTATGTTTAAAACAACATCAGGTTCATATGAAAACATGATTTCAGGCCAATGGAAACGTATAGATGAGTGGTACTTAATATAAAGATACTCAAAGGCAAACATGGATTCAAACTGTTCACCAAATTTATTTATAGTAACCTGATTCAAATGCAATACGAGTGACAGGCTATGCTGCTGTTTTTCACGGCCACACTAGTTTAGCGGACAGAGTTTAGTAAGTAGTCATTACTTTAAATGTTGGAAAAATGTGAGTTTTCTCAACTTAAACACATTTGGGAAGATGAAACACTGACATAAAACGATAATATAAAGGACGCTTGTGTTACTTTGGATAGACGCCAAACACACACAAGCACTATTGTTCAGAAAGTAATCTCTGGCATGAGAAAAAGTGAAAGTTTACACAATGTATAACAGAAGGAGGCTGTGAACATCGGCCAGCATACCCTCGGTATAGTCATCGTGAAAAACAGAGTCACACATTTTGGCAGAATACGCACAAGCTCTTAAGGGAAAAATGAGCTTCATCTTTAAGCTGCTCAAATTTCCATTTCCATTTGATTGCTCTCTCAAACGACTGCGTATTAGTTTGGCACAGCGGGCAGATAGAGTCCACTCTATAAAACAAATCTTTGAGCCATTTTGTTTCTGGGCATCTTCACTTTGACCCAAAAATCATCAGCTTGTGCCAACTTACAAGTGAAGCAAGTGAAATAAAGAGATAAGTTCTTTTGTGGACCACATACTGTACAAAAAAATGAATATTTCAGACTGTTTGTAAGGCCCATAAAAGCTAATATCATTTTTTTTTTTAATTTTGAAATTTTGGGTTATATTAAGAAAACATCTAAAATCCCTCCAGGCTGCAAAACAGGGTTCCACACAAAGTCATTTTAACCACGGGCCATCGTGCCAAAGAAACGACCCTTACATCGTTTTTAAATTTGATTTTGATTCCTCTGAAATCCATCTGCAAAATGTTTCTGTGTGCTCTTTATTTGAAACGAATAACTCTCGATGGATCAGAGCTGACAAATGAGAATGGCGTTGCAAAAGCGTGTAAGCTCCGAGCCACCACCTCGCAGGTGAGCCTGCTCCACCTTGGTTGTTGCTGATGATGATTTTTGCATTTGTAGGATAAAAAGAAAGGGGAAAAAAAAGCTGAGACGCACTAATCTCTCCACTCTGATTATTGCTGTCACTTTAGATTTATCCATTGTATGTGTGCAGATTTGGCAGTCAATTTCATAGTCTTAAACACATTCTCTCTGGGAAATGCACAGGTCAAGAGGGATCCATAAATAATCTCCAAGTCTGTGACTCTTCCAGTAAGCGTTATTCAAAAGGGATCAATAGGATGTTGTGATTCAAACACAAAAACCCATTCTTTTGCTTATCAGCAAAGCTCTCTCACAGCACTTTGTGGTGATCAATTATTAAAATCAACTTCACATGGCCCCCACGTGTCAACAAAACAGGGAAGTCAGATTTATTCTATAGGCAAAGACTTTTGAGAGGTAATTTTTCATCTGAGTGGCCTTTAGCATTTCTTATTAAAATACATTATTGTTCTTGTAGATTTATTTATTCTATGTGATAGCTCATTAGTCAGATTAATGTAATATACTCTCTTCTCTCCAGAAACAGTATGCCTGCGAAGAGGTCCGCGTTGCTGTATAAATAAATGACGTGAGGTAAAGTTCAATTCTTTTGCTTTTTTGCTGAGACACTGGCTTTCATTACGCATCTATTTTTAAGGATGAGGAGCTGCTAAATTTAACTTTAAGTGGCTGAACAGCAGCTGAGATCAACTCTCAGCTCCAATGTGCAAAATTGACTTGAAGTCTCAAACGTAAGAAGCATTTCGAGGCTGAGCAACAGCACGTGGCACTGTACATTATTAAATATTTATCGTACCGCATTAAATCACATCATAATTCAGCCTGTATCGCTCATCAGACAATTATTTGCAGCAAATACACTGATATTCGCGAGCATTAAACACATATGGCACTTTACGTGCAAGGATTAATTCTGTAAATACACCTGCATGCTGTTACTCTGATCTCAGTGCCACTGTGTGAACGGTGTGCCACCTCAATTATCACAGAGAATGGGAGGTTATTTTTATTCTGGAACTTTATTTGACAGTGAAAATAAACTTATTTCAATGAAATTACAAATTTACATGTACGCACGATTGCCAAGTGAAACGTACCCGTATAAGCAGCTGCTCAAAACTGCAGTTCACTATCTTAAACAAAGTAAGCGCCTCTTGAATTTGTGCATTTACTGCCAATGAGAGAGAGTCATTTAATTTTTAAAAAGAACTTCAGCATTAGAAACTTTTACATTAAAATATTAGATTAGATAAAACTTTATATATCCCAAGGGAAATTCTTCCATGGGCCTCGGGAATCAGCATACTTGACAAAGCCTGTTTAATACTTTAGAGTTAAACAAGTACCGCGTATCTTCTAGTAGTGGCCTGTCTGTTATTGACGCCCGTTTCTAATAAACGCTGGATTGAAAACATGTCACGACAAATAGACGCCAGTCTCCAATAGTAGCCGGTCTCCGTTAAGCACTGGTCTGTAGTAAACGCCGATCTCCAATGATCCACCGCCTTTTCCGTACGCTACTACTCTTTTCGTACAATCTGGGCTACCGCCCTCCTGCAGTAAATCATACGGCAAATACTTTTTTGTGTCAAAAATGCTTTACATCGGATGCTATCGAGGAAGGAAGAAAGTCAAAACCTCCATCCTGTCTGAGAAGGCAATAAGAGCCGGTCTCCAACAACCGCCGGTCTCTATTAAACGCTGGGCCGGCCGAATAATTTTTTGAATAAACACCGGGGCTACAATTGGAAGATATACGGTATTAGTTTGATTCCTTGATTTTTAACCAGTTAACCAGTTAAATAAAGACTATTTCAATTAGTGTCTTAAAAATTGGACACATTTACCCCCACCCGCAACAGCTAACTTAATTCTCATGGCTGGTTCACATTGAACTTGAAGCTAAGTTTTGTGAATTTGAATTTGTGCAAATTTAACTATTCCCGCTATGACAGTGTCATGAAAACCCATGAGCTGGGATGCTTCCACAGACTCCGGGTTCTCTCCTGAGGCCACTGACAATCATACAAAAAACAAAAATAAAATGGACAGAGCTTGGGGAAAAGCAATCCCTTTGGGATTACGTTGGGAAAGGCACCCTGTGTGAAAACTCTGCCAAATCAAGCATGTGGAGCTACCTGCTGTGGTGACCCCTGGTGAATAAGGGGGCAGCCCAAAGTATCTTCTTTCATGAAAATATGTTTCTGTAACTTGATATCGGTTATACTTCCGGACCTGCTGGCTGCGAGGAGCAAATATTCATGGGTTTCCAACACCACAGAATTAGGGCTTAATTTTGCACCATGATGTTACGCATCATGAGGCTGAAGTTGGCATGGCAACAGTGAGTAACACCTGCTTTAACTAGTGGACCTCACCAACAAAGAAGAGCAAACCACGGTTCAGAATTCATGGTTTGCTAACATTGTCATGGAGAGAGAAACTAGACAAGGAATGTTTGTTTGTCTGTGGAATTTATCTTAAACCTGACAAAAGAATCAACATTAAGGAGCCACAGCATCAAAGCTCAGTACAGTTTTAAACTGTGTTAAGGTTTTATGCAGCAGGAAGATTCCTGCACAGTTTACAGTGTTTACTCTCACTGTATTTTTATTCTTACGAGGCAAACACAACAGAGCGGTTTAGCACGTTTATTCACACAGATTTTATTGGACCACAGTCCTGCTTAAGACAGACAATGAATAATGTATTTTGTGCAATAGTTACATTTAAACATCTACCTAAACCACAGACAAACTATTCTATTCACAGTCAATCTCTATTCATCTTCGCCAGGATAACAAAGCAGTACACAGGATGTCAAACACACTACCAGTCGTTTACACAAACAATGTGTGGCGACGCTCACGCTGATGAGCTGTATTTTTCAGTGGCCACATAATGTCAAATGTTAAGAACAATATTGATGATAAGAGTAAGTGTTTCAGAAGATAAATATCTTCATTAAATAGCAAGAACGTCACCATGTCAGGAATTTAATTACACTCACTACAGAGTCTAAACATCGCTTGCTTATAATCTCATTTATATACCATTAAGACAACAATTTGAAACATAAAATGCGTCTAGAAAGACGCAACGTGCCACCTGGTTGACACTCGACGAGCATAATGACTCAGTGTTTTTATTGATCTGTGTAAATGTTCACTGATATCGCTTTTAATTTGTTTATCCGCTCATAACTCTTGTTTAAGGTTAGGGAAAGGTTGCCGGTTAAATACTGAACTGGTTTAGCAGAGTCCCTCCTAATCACTTTACAAAACATGTAGCTCTACTAGTTTTTAGAGTTCCTTAAACCCACTGATTTCCATTCGGTTTTGTTTAGATAAAAGTATCATGTGGGTAATGCAGAGGAGTATTGCAGTTTCAGTGTAATGCACTACTACACTAGACAAACACTAAACAAGTAAAAACTCTTGGAAAAAAGTATTTGAAAAAAAGCAAACCTTTGTATATATTCCTTTATGTGCATGTTCACACAGGACCACCCCCTCACAAATTTTGTGCTGCACAAAAAAGCAACACTTCTTGGACTGAAAGTGTTATTTTATGCCAGTGAATATAACCCTGTTAACAAATGTGTTGATTTTCACAAGTAAAACACTAGAAAAAAAAAGAAGGTTGGTACACAATCTGCCAGTGCATGTTTGTTGTTTACTCGAGGCCCCTGGGAGTCAACCTATACTGGGATTTTCTTCTTCTGGCACTCCATAAAGATTTTTTTAAAAATTAAATAATGATCTCCATTTCTAACAACGTCTTCCAAATATATTCCTGGGCTAAATTAAACGAGAGATTTTTATTTCGCTGCTCTTTTCAAACAAATTCCTCGATTAAACACTAAATCCATCCTGCTTTAAGTCTCCAAAGAATATAGTGCATTGCACATCAAAGCATCTAGTTTGCCTCACGTACTCCTGTGCAAAGTAGGACACGCCTTCACTCTGGGGAAGAAGCACTGCCCATCTCTGCGGCTATTTGAGGAGCTACAAAGTCCCAGAGGTCTAATTTTTAAAGTCAACCGCATTTGTATTAAAAAAAAAAAAAAAAAAGAGAGAAAAAAACAGT
>VURO01018590.1:82417-102010 GCA_015108175.1 Pelvicachromis taeniatus | reverse complement strand
TTCTCTGTTTTTTCTTCCTTTTTTTTTTTTTTTCATTATTTTATTTTTTTTCTCTTTTTCTTTTTTTTTTTTTTTTTTTTTTTTTTTTTTTTGTTTTGGAAAGTTTTTTTTTTTTTTTTTTTTTTTTTTTTTTTTTTTGAGTTGCTGCAATAAGGCAAAGCTCATTTAGTAATTGGATATGCAAGCAAGAAAGTGAATAATAGATCTCATGGAGTGAAAGGAATGTTTTGCATATGAGAGGAAGCTGCTATTTTGCATACTGTAAGTAGTACACTTGAGTATGCTGGTCATTTATTTTCACTGATGAATGAGCTTTTATGTCTGTATGATGTGTGACATGCACCGGGACACCGGTTCTGTGATAAAAGGCTGAAAGTTTTAACCACACTTGTTTTGATTTTATGTTAAAAGGACTGCCTTATGTTTCTTGTTGACAGTTCGTGGCCCGTCTAATTCTGCTTCAGTGTGTCGCCACATGCAGTAACAATTAATTGCATCAAGCATAAAAGACACAGATGAGAATTAATTCAGTCGCCATGCCTTTTAAAATTAAACTCTGGCCATTTAAAGATAATTTGCGGCACATCTTCTGCATTATATTTAATAATGCATTGATTGCAAGTAGATTTATGATTCCCTTGTCTCTGTAACTGCTTCTCTTTGACTCACACATGCAGTAGATCTTTGCTAAGCACACTGTGCCATTGTAGTCCAGTGCTGGAGGGAGCCTGCCCTCCAGTTACGCCGTTATCAGACAGTTGATGAAATGTTAACAAAGAAGACATTAGAAAGCAAACGGGAGACAGCTGGTGCAATCTTAGCAGAGCAGAGAGCAGCAGTGGAGATGTCAGACAGACATTCTGAGTCGCTGCCAAAAGGCACAATATGGTCACTAAAATTGCACTGCATGGACAATTTGCTTTTTTGTGCAAGAAAAATGGCTCTTCAAGACTTAGCAGAGTACAAGAAGTAGTTCTTTTCATACCTCTTTGTAGGAATCTGCTTTAAAGGAACACCTTTACTTCAGCTTTATACGCTCAGTTAGATCAAAGAAAATAAAAATATCTTGCTACTCTTAAAAAAAAAAAAAAATCAGTTCTCAAGGTATTTTCATGCAGGAGAACTCGTCTTATTTTTTGTAAGACGGTGTTGATGTGTTCTTGTGAAAAACGTGTGTAATCACCTTGAACCACCTATGATCCGAGTGTTTCAACACCCAGAGGTCTCACCCTAATGCCCAGCTTAAAAGGAAACTGTTGTTCAGAGACACAAAACATGAATGGAGTCTTTCCTGAATGCGAAGCACGGTCACGGAATCGTGTTATCGTGTGCATGAGGAAGGAGCTGCTGCTTTTAGCAAACGTTTAGAGGGGCATTTTGTATTACACATGCAAAAAATGGGACATAAAACGTTAACATGCATACTGTCTCTCCCTGTCTTGAATCGGGGCTCAGTGGGCGAATTGCACAAATGCGCTCTGCAGCCACTGCTTGGTCCAGTTTGTCTCACAGAGGGGGGACTAAATAAAATAAGTGAGAAATCTTTCTGCCATCGTGTTTGATCGCAGGTGGCTCAAGATAACATAGCTCAAAGTCAATTACTGACAGTAATGGATCATGTAGACAAAAATGACTTTTATGATCTAATGTTATGGTTGAGAATCTTTCTGAGTCATCTACTGCCCCAGGGTTAGGTTACAGAAAAGCTTAATCAATTGTGAACAACTGGCTCGGTCCTGTTGGTTGTTTCTTTGAGTTTATCTTTCGAGCCAGAAGGACCAATTTCTGGCCTGGCCTGCAGCAGTCAGCAGTGAGTGCCGGCAGTGCAGCGTGCACATTTGTCATAATTGTCTGCAGGCAAGCACACAAAAATAGTACTTACAGTTGTTGTGCTGGTTTTCTGCTTTGACAAGTAAGCATATTGTAGGTGAACACACCCAGCAGTACAACTGGCTGGAGGACTGAATAGAGCATCGTGAAAATAACGAGCAGATTCAGACCTATGAACATACAATTTACTGCATCTGATCAAAACTGTAAATGCAGATAACGTTTTAAAGTGAGAAAATGGAAATAACGTTATTTTGCTGAGGTTCACATTGAGCACTGAAAGGGAAGCATGTCACTGTTACTGTGTGAAAGGAGAGATCTGTAATATCTTTTGTTGTATCATAGATACTGTCATTCATCAAATCGGGTGACCTCTGGCCAGTGCCCTTAGCCACATCCACCGAGTGTAGCTATGATGGATGCCTTATTAGAGTCCTTTATTAGTGTACTTTAGCCGGGAGATAAACTTTGTAATTAATGTCTCAGTTTGAGTATATCTCATTTATTTCAATCGGATAAAGGTGACTCTTCCAGCCGACCGGAGAACAATGGCCATCGGAGGAGACAGCAGCTTGGCAGCCGAGCGGAGCCTAGGAATGCTGAATAACAATCCCATCATCCATCATGGTACGTAGGGAGTCGGCAGACTGTGTTCGTCCCGAGGAGAAGTTCCAAGGAGCAGTTCACAATCACGAGGAATGGCAAGGCTGAAAGCGGCCACTTCCACTCGCTCTGCTTTCATATTCTTTAATATACAGAACAAAAGAAACGACACGGAAGAATATGGGAGCAGAAACTGGTTGTATTTCTTTACCTAACTTGGCTGTGTGCACTTCAATTAGATTTCAAAGCATTTTAGCAGCCAGGGGTGCCAATATGTACCACTGGCATGCTGCTGTAATCTACTGTTCAATATTACCCACGCATCATTAAAATCAGACTTGATGAATGACATAATGATGAGAGCAGCCTGAGCTGTGCTCAGCTACGGTCTGTGATGATGGCAGTAGTAATTTTCCTGTTAGGCCGGCCCCTCCTGTTTACTTAACCTTTCCGTAGTCCTCATTAACTCACCAACACCAGCAACTATGTTGGGTTGCCAAGGGCAAACACAATGGGCAGATGGAGCTGAGCTGAGACCATCACTTAGCCGGGCTGAGGTCACTCTTCTATCCTGCTGGTTCAGACCCTTCTCTCTGAATCTTAACATGTCATTACATTATTCCCGCTGCTAGCTACGCAACCAGCAATAACCAGTATTTCACAAGCTTTCATTTTCATTTAAGGATGAGGGAAAGCACAAATAAGCACGGCGTCACAGGAAAGAAATCTCTCCACTATTTCCTTCTGCTGTAAAGGTACTCTGAGGTGTTTTACTATATATTTTTATTTATTTTAGAAATACCCTTCAGTAAGGCTCCATGAGAGAGGACAAAATGCAAACCCAGCACTGGGGGTAATGGGATATGCAGTCATTCATTCTGCTGCCGGTTCATACTCTTTGGCCAAATGACACCTTGGAAAAAAGCCACCCCGATACAGTAGCACCTTGTGAAATCGCAGCCATTATTAATCCAGAGAAGGGCATGCAGTCTGATTACACACAGCCATAAAAGACACAGTCACAAAACACGTCGTGAGTTAGCCTGTCTATAAATGAAAGCTTAACACAGCCCCGAAAATGTGTGCAATTAAATTTCCAGGAAATCCAATGGCGTGATTAAAACATGTCTTAAAGCCGCAATCTGTTATTTTCCTCACATTCAAAATTACAGAACATCCTACTGTCGCATTTTACAGAACTGCCATCTTGTTGTTTTTAGCGAGAGATGAATAATGAATACATTATTCACTGCTCATTGTGAAGTTGGGCAACAACGCTAATGCCATCATTGACTTGACGAACCTGGCCAACGTTTCTCAGTCTCATAGCACATTAAATACTGTTTAGCATACTGAGTATGTGGTGCAGTTCATATTAAAATTGAAATGCTGCATTAGCCAGAGCAACACATCAAGCGAGTGTGTCTAGACCTTTGGAGCACATTATTCCCTTGTTTAGTGCTTACTGTTACAAAATTCAATAGAAAAACAGCAGAAGACTGAGGAAGTCAATAAAGGGAGAATAAAACAGAACAAGTAGTAGTGCAGCCAACGCTAGTAAAACCTACATTACTTTGTTTTCATGCAAAAATTAGAGATATTTCTTGATTCCAGGGTTTTTATATATTTTATATAAATATGTGAGAAAACATCTGGAAGATTAATAACGCTTATATGTATATACATGTACCGTATCTACAATATCTCATACTGACACTGTGCACACAAAATGTGGAGTGAGCAAATGTGTCCTTCAACAACTGTTTTTTTTTTTCCTATTTGGTCACCCCCCCCCTCCTCCCAGATTGGCAAGGACACTACCTTTGAGTCTGGGCTTTCACTGTTGGTTAATAAATAACAAAATAATCAACAAAGTATGACTGTGACCGTTATTTGCAGCCTTGACTGAAAAACCTTTCGAAGGCTGTATGAGAACATTTTGGACTGTAACTGTCAATAGCAAAGAAAAAAAACAAAAAAAAACCCCAAACCAAAAAAGAACAAAATAAAATTGAAAACAATATTTTAAAAAATTTAAAATAGGGATTTTTTTTTTGTGAAGCCCCTAAAAAAGCAACTAAAGCTGCTGGCATATTTTTAACTACCTGCATCTGCACTGGTCTCCCAGTTGACCAGTTAAAGCAGATGGCCAGTAATGTCAGCACTAGCAGGAACTTTGTCTCCCAAGCTCGGCTTAGCCTCTGCCGGGTCCCCCTGGTTATTTGAAATGTTCACCAAAGGTCACGTCTGCCATGTTAGAGTAAACAGGAGGCCAGTTATACCAACGTGTTTTGTCTCTGTAACACTCTCAGTGGGACGCCCACACTCTGTTTTGTTTAAGTGGGCCTGTCTCCAATCAGTTAAATCAACAGCAGCCGTTTGGAACAGGAGCTGGAGTGACAGGTGAACTGTGGCACTGTCTGCTTTCCTTCCCCGTGTTATCAGCTCCCAGGTTTGTGAATGGCAGGACTTGAGCCACTCTCCTGTCGATAGTGAAACAACCCACCGGGACACACAGGAAATCCATTAGCCCAGTACTGCTGTTTGACATGCTCTCAGTGAACTGCACCTATCTTGACACGGTGCAATTTGAGGCTGTCCTGTGACTGAATTACTGAAGGCACAGTTGAATCAGTTTGAGGGACTAGAAAGGTAAAAAAAAAAAAGAGAGAGAGAGAGACACAATCACACGAGTAATAGTGTTTCTTTTATCCAAATTCAAAAAAGGCATTTTCTGACTTTCGGACAAGACTAATTGTTTCACGTATGCTGGTGAGTTTAACACATATAAAGATCTTAGGTAGATAATATTTAAAGAAATGCTTCACCATTGCAAATGCTTGTCACCACTCTCAAAGCAGCATTCTGCCTGTTGTAATTATGGAGTTTTAGTCAATAGTTGGGTAATTTAGCTGAGTAAAAATACTTACAATCAAAGAAACAGAATTTGAACTGCTTTCCATGGAAACTAGCCAAAGCCAGGTTAAAAAGTCTCTAAATGTTGTCACCCCCTAATTAGCCTCTCCGTGACATCGCCTTGTCACACTTGCATTCTTCTTAGTGTCAGCTGCTGTCAATCCTTTGTATGTTTTTTCCCCCCTGTGCTCAGATACAGTTTTTTTTTTTTTTTTTTTTGAGCATCAAAAAAACAAAGGAAATATAATACAGAGAAATACATGTAGCAAAGTTACAATGCTCCTTTTTTTATATATATAACCCACCCCAAAAGCATATTGAACACCAACCCAAACAACAAAAAACAACGATACAGTTTTTAACACAAAGTATTTCTTTATAAAACCATACTCATACTCTGATTCAGTTACCTGACAATTAAAAATAACTGCAACGTCCTCATTGACAAAAGTGCTATCAAAAGTTTAGGAATTATCTTTACATTGTTGCAGCTTATGTGTGTCTACGTCAGCTGCCATGCAGTTAAATGAATGTGCTATTCTCTCTGAACAAAGCAGACCTAAAACTTGTGTATCTATGGCACACAGGTACTTGCGGAGTCTATTTTGTGCAGCATGGCCAGTCAACAAAGTCTCCAGCTTTGTAACCAAAGATTAAATTCTGAAAAGTTAATGAATATACAGAGACAAAAACAGCGAGCTTGGTTTTGTATAAAAAATACATGATATCTCACTGACTCACTTATTGTAATTAAAGAGCTAGAATATGACAACTGTCATAATTTTTACATTTTAAATGTTCCTCGTTACTTTGTTAATGTCATCAAAGTATATTACATAAAACGTCAACTCATTTAAAGAAAGTAGGACTTTTCTGGCGGATGAATATCACAGACAAACAGCGATCCAGCCTAAACTGAAGTGCCGTTTTTACACCTCGTAAGAAAAAGCGACACATTCCAGTCAAAGTATAGCCGTACACTTTCAAACTCTTTCACACCACAAAGTATAGTCCTCACTAAACAGGCTCCCAGTTTGTCGGACGTAAAGGCTGCTGACTTTCATGCCATCTGGTGACCTCCTCAAAGCAACTAGGAGACATTTCTCTGGTGGCAGCGATGCAATATAGCACCTCTGACTGTATTATTGGTTATTTCTCTGCAGGTGTCCTTCAGCCCTATTTAGGTCACTCCCTCTACTGCGTTATACAAATAAAATTATGCACAGATTGCAATTCAACTGCTATTCCGCCACTTGGCAAATTGCTATGAGGCCAGGAGAAATTGAAAAAGCTGGCAAGGTCTCAGCTACCTGACAGTGACTGTGACTATGATGAAGTATCCTCCTGTTACCGCTGTTGACTTTGCCAAATATCGGAGATCTCCACAGTCTCCACCCCATGCTCTGGGCCCGCCAGCTTTATAAACAGAGAGCAACCGGTGCCAACATTTCTATGAGTAACACCAACAGCCCAGCCTGCAGGATCATGTCTCTCTGAATATCTTGCTGAGAGGTTACTTCGTCTTCATGTTCTGTTTTGCTCCTCACTTAATTTTAGTGCGTATTTCTCTTCCAGGTCTCGGTGGCTTTGAGCACTCTTCACAGAAAAGTTGTGAATCCAAACAATCGGTGGCAACGGATTGTGTTAAAAAACACACAGAGTTCAAAAACACATTAATGAGCCGCTGTAAAACACAAACAATATGCATATATGTAAATCCAAAATTTCCTCTAATCGTGGATTGAAATGTTTTGGTTTTTTTTAAAAAGTGACCTTACTTTTATGGTGATTGAGGGGGTTTGAGTCGTATGTGGAGCTACTAGCTGTCAACAAAATCTGGCAACGCCGTTTGGGGGGGCTGACATTTTTAGCTGCTGCTTTGTACCGTCTATAATTTGAACATTTGACACCAGCTTAGTCATTAGGAAATTAACCATAATCAAGAACGTGTAGTGCTGTAACCTCGGTACGCCCCCGTGTGACTCCATTTATCGGATCACAGCATCAAGTAACCAACTGCCATAGAGAAAGATTTCAAATTATAAATGGTACAAAGCAATAGCTAAAAACGCCAGCCTCCAAACAGTGTTGCCAGAATTTACCAACACCAGGTTGGAATAAATCTGATTTGATCTTCAATCAAACCTGAGTATACTTCTTACATTTTATAGCATTTGGTCTGCACATTTTTAAAGTAGAGGTTCTCAAAGTTTCGATGGGTAAATGTCAAAGAAAATTACAACTGGTGTTTGTAATTCGTCTGGTTTATATTTATAGCTTCAATTATTTTTCATGCTTTATAGTTTTATTTTCAAATCATTAGCACGGTGGCTATTATAATCATTAAAGTTAAGAAGGTTCAATCTGCAGCGATGACTAAAACAGAAGAGCTGAAATTGAATAAACAAATCATTTTGATCTGAATAGAAACGATAGAAACGAAGAGTTGTGCAACCTTTCTTTGTCACCGCGCGGGCCGCCACTGGCCTGTGGGCCACACTTTGTGAACCCTGGTCTTACAGTGAATGCATACGACAACACAACCAAGCGTATGCATGTCAAACAACACTGAGTCCCACACACACACACACACACGCTATCACAAGAGCTGAACTCAGAGGAAGAGACAGGTTATGACAGGAGTAAAGTGGTTATCTGAGATAAGAAACGTCTATCCTTCAACCGAAAATCATATTCTCCCTCCACATTTTATCTGCGGGTAACACCTGTTGCAACGAAAACAAGTCAAATGGATATAGACACATGAGGGATATTCACTTGCCAATATCCTTTTAGCTCCAGAGCAGGAAAACGAAGTCACACTGTACATCCGGTTTAAAAATCACACATTAAATGTGCATATTTGTGCAAAGTCACGTGGTAGCTGTGTAAACACTCCTTCAAAGCCAGAACTACTTCAGGTGGCAATTTCATCGAATCCCACAATCATTTCTTCTAAAATCTCACCATAAACACTTTGCATTCATTCAACCAAGCGAGGCCAGAGAAAGTCTGCAGGTCACTCCAGTGAATCCATTGTAATGTGCCGTTCGGTGTGCATCAATCACATCAAACTGCTCTTTAAGCAGACATTTTGTGTTTTTGACGAGCGTCACTAGACCGAGCGCCCTGTGTTTAAGGCCGAAAGCTTACGTTTATGTGGTTGCTGGCAGACTGGGCCCTGAACTACATGTGGCGTGGAAATCTGATCCATTTATCTTTTGGATTGTGAAGATGCATCTGACCTTGCTACCCCGAGGAAATGTTGATAAAGCTTTCTGCCTCAGAATCATGGTTGATAGCATTAAGTTTTCTCTGGAGCTTTTGTGTTACACACCGGCTAACACGTGCAGACCAAACAGAGGAGTGTGGAACACCGCGGTACATGTCGTGGCTTGAAATTGGAGATTTCTCAGTCGTGTTTCCTGCCAACACATTGTAACATTTTCAGCGAGTCCATAAAGATGCTGAAATGTGTAACTGCGTGTCGGTTTCACAACAAAATACTCCAGATTTGTCTTTGCACACCTCAGCTGTTATGATCTGAGACTGATTCTCAGCATCCAAATATGTTGAAACATCACCGGTTGTCAAGCAGTGGAAATATCTACCATGCCTGACATAAAGAGAAGCAACATGATAAATTAGGTCAGAGATAACAAGTGTCAAGACTGTAGCTCCATCTCCACCTCTCTCTTCTTCCTCTCTTATAGCTTCCTATTTTCTCCCTGTGCTCTCTTATACACCAACCCAGTAAATACCACATGTGCATACATGCCTCACCTGTTACAGCTGTTGCCCATTATCACATAAGCCTCTGCTTTTTTTTTTTTTTTTTTTTCCCTTTTTTTTCCTTTTTTTTTTTTTTTTTTTTTCTCTTTTTTTTTTTTTTTTTTTCTTTGGGGGGGTTTTTTTTTTCCTTTTTTTTTTTTTTTTTTTTTTTTACCCATTTCTCTCCAGTTGGTTGTCATTCTCATACCTACTGTAGCTGTTATTGGTTGTCCTTGGAGTGATGTATTGCAACTATGTGTATTTTCTCTTTTTTTTCCCCATCTTCTCCTTTATGTTACTTTCTATTACTGGCGAAATCTTTTGCTCTGTATTCCGCTGCATTTATCTTGTTGTTGGGTATAATCATATCATATTCTACTATTGTTATTTAAAGGACAGAAACAAACAATTAAAGTCATGTTACCTGCTCAGGATCTGTTTGGATTTACATGTAAATTACAGATAAAATGTTATTACTTCCTTATACGATCTAAAAAACAAAGGACCTTTCAAGAATAGCTCACACGCTGTTCAGCGATGTGAAAAATACCTTTCTGTTCAAATGACACCACCTTTAGATAGATCCTGTCCAGACCACAGCAGAACTTATTAAGTTTTTCAGAGTTTTTATGGCAGTCTCTCACAACAACAAATTCCCTTCCTGCTCCACATCATTCAGCTTGACTGCTAGGGCAAAAACATTATTTGAACTGACGAATAGGTCTACCTCATTCTAACCCATCACTTTCCATTGCTGTTGACGCTGGGCTCTAACCCTTATATGAGAAACTCCATCCTAGCTCCTTGAGTTCAACCACCAGCTGTTCACCAGACAAGTTAGTGCATCTGAAAGAGAAGACACGGCATCAAAGAAGACAAAGATTGAACAAATGTGCATGGATCGCGAAAAGATTCGACAGTATCAGGCATCCTGAATTCATGCAAAGCCAGATGGCTGTTCTTCTTCTTCAGATGTTTCTCTCACACTGCTTTTCTTAAATGTGAAGCTTCTGCCTTGTCAGTTCTGCTACACGGCCAGCAACCCGATGTCACCCTCCCTGCCTTTAAACTATGACACCTGTCACAGAAAATCATGTAATTTGGTGAAAATCTCCAACCCTCCGATGTCCTTCCAGTTTCATCTACTGCTCTCTTGCTCACTCTGACTTTCTTGTCCTGACACTTACGGTAGCCTCCCTTTGAGAAAGGAATGGTGCAGCTTGTTCCCCCTGCCCTGCCAAGCTCCATCTGTTGACCTCTGCCTGTGCTCACTCATCACTGTAGGGTTTTTTACCTGTCTGTCGCCTCCTGATAGGAAAATAGCTATACTTTTGGCACTGATTAGCTCTCCCTGTCAGCATGGCTCATTCTGGACTGTCTGAAGCAAACCCTCTCATGAGGAAATAAGAAGTAGATCATGATTAAAGTCTCCTTGTTCTAAATGAACAAGTGCAGAGGTCAACAGTATACAGGTTTTCCAGTTTCTAGTTCTTCAGGTTTTGCCTCTTCTTTTATGATCTAATTATAATTTTTGGTCCCACACTGCTTGTAAGTTCATCCAACACACCATGCCACCAAGTCTCATCCTCAGCTATTTCTCAGTGATGCCTGTGCAGCTTATACACATCTATCTTCCCAAGAAAAATGAGAGTGCCAGTCATATAGCCAAAAGCAACATATGTTTAGCTACGAGCGACAAAGTGACACTTCTCTGTCTGGAGCAAAAGGAGACAGTAATGCTAATGACAAAGACACAAAAGAAATGAAAAACTAGCTACTTGGACAGGCCAGAACCAGGATGACTGCTCACCTGAAAATTGAAACATGTATGCTCAACCGCCAAGACCACCGCCAAGCAGTATGTTTTACTTTGTGTCTGCATTGATAATTCAAGGTGATCTTTTCACAATAGCAAAAAAAAAAAAAAAAAGCTCAAAATGGAAACCAGCAAAAAGATTAAAATGTTTACAATGGAGCCCATTAGTGACCGCCCACTTTTTTAATGGCTCCAGTTTCAGAAGTAAATTTCCCGTTCATATTCAGTAATATTATTGATATTTTGGGCTCACTAAGAGACCTGACAGTCATAGTTTTAAACATTTCCATAATAACCTGCGACCTCCACCAATAACAGACGTGTTACAGTTTAGGATTGTGGGTGGAGTTCTTTTTCCGCAACATTGCAAATAATTTGCTTTTGTCTTAAGAAGGTTGATATATGGTTAGCTTTTCTTTGTAATCTTCTGTTTCTTCAAAGAAGCACTTTGTGATGTTTATCTTGAAATTTGCTATACAAATCAAATTGTATTCACTTACTTTACGGATGATACAGCTGTGTTTTTACAGGAGCAAATACCATCAGTTTGCCTTGTCGTAGGGAATTAGTAAGTCTACTTTAGATGGTTACAACATTATGGCTCATAATCAGAATCCTTAGGTAGAACATGAATGTGATATTTACTTGAGGAACCTCCCCGTTGTGCTCTATACAAACCCTCAATGACCCGCTGAGAAAGCAAAGATGGTATTATCAGCAGGCAGCTATCCCGTCTAAAGAATGAAAATGACAAAGAAAGAAAAAGAATCAGAGAACATATTCAATGATGAGCTTTATTGTGTAAAGGATTAGCAAAATTAAAATTTAATTATTCGTCTTGTTTTATGTTTGCCTGCTGGATTTTCCTTAATCTCAGTGTGAACTGGAATGACTGGAACCAGGAGATGGTGACTGGTGACCTAAAAAGTATGGAAGACAGGGTTGTCCAAAGCTCCAATGATCAAATTATCCCTTTTTTCTATGTCGTTCCCTAAATCAATTTTAAAGACTTGTTGATTCAACATTAATATATGGAGAGGCTGACAAGGACTTGCTGTAAAACATATCGAGCTTTCTGTGGTTTTATACACACACTATTTCTATTTGTATACAAAAGATGGACACGAGTGTTATGAGATATGCGTCAGTGGTTTTTTGAAGTCCTGTCTAGCGCCTCAACTAAAACGTTGTGGCTGTCGCCGTGCTATTTTTTTCTTTTTTTTCCTCTTGAGTTGAAGTGCTCAGTTATCATCTAACGCTATCAAGTGCTATTGCAAGCTGTACTCAAATAATTGTATGGTTACATCACACAGCAGATACCTGCCAATGTGCTAAGCAAATCACAAATGCGATGAAAATCTTCTTGTTAAAACTTCTTGAGTGCTCTTAGTATTTAACAATACAGCTAGCCGTATTACTTGTAACACACAAGCACTACAGACATGGCCAAGAGGTCCATTTTAGTATCTCAAAACAGCCAAACCACAATAATTAACACCTTTAAGTTTCAATTTGATTCAGATGGGTAAGTAATAACAGAAATCACCGCCTGTAGCAGTGTCTAAAATGCAAAATGATCTTTAGTTTTTGCATACAAATGCTTTAATAGGGTCTTGATAGGTGAGGTCATTAGAAGCGATTAAAGTGTCCAGCAATCATCCTGCTGTTCTCTTGCTGTTTGGACTGTAGATGAGCTCAGTGGTTGAGCAGGGAGCAGGGTACCAGCATTAGCACCACGCAGAGCAGCAGTGCTCTGATTTACTGTTCCCATGGCTGGTGATTGAGGAGAGCATTACGTCACAGCTGATAGATCAGAGAGTCTTACGGCAGAGTGGAGCTCCATCAACTGCTGCTGACAGTAGCGTTAGTGCTGACAACCAGCGAAAATGGATTTATGGAAAGAAAGAAAAAAAAAAACACAGATACTCTATGCACTGACACAAAACAGCAAGAGCGCTTACAGGCACAAAACACACACGCATACACACTAACTCAATATTGCACAGGCCCATAATTCTTGGGGGCAAACACATGCATTCAATAAGATACATGAAGACATTATTGCAGCAAACCCAGATCTGCACAACACAGATGCTCCAATAAAATGCTTACTGGCAAAGTGCTAAACAGAAACACTTTAAGCTGTCAATCGACAGTATGTTTGTGGTAGTTAATGTATTTCTTATTATTTCTTCCTGGGTGGCAGTTACTGCCGTCTCACACAAGGTTTACTCCAACAGCCCAATGACATACAGGTTATAGGGACGGGAGACTTTAACTGCCTGTGGGAGTGCTTGCTTTTAATTTGTCTTTCATGCACTTTTTCATTGCTTGACCAGTGTGATACCCTGTTTAGTTCACTTTTCTTTTCCAAGTGTGAGTCTTCAGCTTTTTTTTTACTTAATATTCAGCTTTTTTAAGAGTAGGTCTTAGGGGTGGGGGAAAGACAATCAATACAGTATAGTACTGCGATATTTTATGTGGAAATATTGTATCAATACATCCATTCTCTTCCGCTTATCCTGAAGTGACAGTGAGGTGTACAGGAGGAAGTTGGTCAAACAAAGATTGGGGCACAGGAGAGAGAAGAGAAGCACTGTCTGCTTTGATTTGTTGCAACAATGATGGGACAAGAGACGTAAACGACACTTAGAAATATCACAAACATGATGGCTCATCTTACTCAGCACCATCCTGTGATAATGTTAGCTGAGGATGGCAAAGCTAACAGTACATCAGCTCAAAAGCAAACCCAACCAACACTCAACACCCTTAGCTTGAAAAGATTTAGAGCGAGCTAAGAAAATCACACAAGCCAAGACCTGAATCCATACAATGTTGTGCAAAATGAGCACTTTTGTTACATGCTCAAGACACGGCCGTACCCACATTGTGTCCTGTCCATGTTGAGGAAAAGCTGAGTGTAGTAAAAAAGAGTTGCATTAACTTGCAAGGCATGGACTTCACAGGCTATGATTCATATGTGATTATAACTGCTCATTATGTCCCAGACGACTGGTGACTGATGTCTCATGTTCAAAACAGATGTAATGTTACACAAGTGTGCATTCATTTAAGTCAGACTAGACAAATAAGATAATCAGTTTAGTTTGCCAGGTGCATGCTGTCAGTAACACTGACAGTGTTGTTCAGTCTGTTTGTGGACAATCCCATTTAGCAGCAGCAAAAATGACTAAAGTAAGAGGAACGACTCAGAACTTTATCTTATTATGTCAAGCAGATACTTAACAAAGTTTACCTTTGAGGATATGGTTTGCAGTTGCAAAAAGGGAAGAAATCAAAATATATCAAAATATATCTCATTGTAATACCAAGTATGTCGCAAAATGTTAATATCTTATTAAGTAACAAGATACAGTAATATTGCATATTGTGGTCTCTGGTCCTTCCCAATTCTATGAGCGTCTGGGTTTTTGTTTTCTTGTTAAACTCACTGATTATTTTTTTAAATGTGTAATGTGCTTGGGTTTCCTTCCCTATCAGTTATCTACTGATATTGCTTTAATTCCGCCTTCTTTCGGCTGCTCCCTTTAGGGTTTGCCACAGGGGACAATCTGCCTCCACCTCACCCTATCCCTAGCATCCTCCTCTGTCACATCACCCCTCTACATGTCCTCCTTCACTACATCCATAAACCTTCTCTGCAGTCTTCCTCTTTTCCACCTGCCTTGCAGCTCCATCATCAATATCCCTAAATGTATCCTTTAATGTAAATTTATGTGGCTAAAGTATTACAGCTACACACACTACACTATCATACTATCACTATCGTACACTACCGTACTATAGCAGCCTATAAAAGTGACTTTATTCATCATGTGTTGTGACAACTTAGACGCATTCTGCTCATAATTGAACTGTGAATCACAATAATTAGTCACCTTACCTCTGTTTTTAATGTTTTTAACATTTAATTATTATAACTGTTGTTTAAGAATATATAATGGAGATTATTTCAGCTTAATATGGCATTAAATATATACTTTTGTGTTAAAAAGCTAAGCAGTGATGGGTTTTTTTATTAGATTGATAAAACTATTGGCCATCACAAGTCCTCTCTCTTGATCTCCCACTGCTAACAGCAAAAGAAGAAGTTGTACCGCTGCCTGTTTTGAATGGAGTTTAGCCAACTTTATTCATCTTCGGTGCCAAAGCTGAGCAAGTCAGAGCAGAACAGAAACGTGCTGCCCTCCATTTCCATTACACATATCTGTTTCCTTCACATCTAATTTAGTAGTATGGTAATTTGGAGCGAAGACTCGGGTTGTAAAAGTTTATAGCTTTCCATGCTGTTATGCTGCGTGTACAGCGTATACAGTGATGCAGCTATTTATCAAGGTCTTCCCAACATATGATCGAAGTAACTGAAGGTTAAAGGCAAGCATACTATATCCTGCACAGTGTGTTTAGCTGTGACCTCCGAAGAGACCGCTGAACATCGGCTTGAAGCTGATTCTGGTATGGTACATCAAATGATATCTAATGTTCACTTCAGAAGTAACACATCAGTGGAATAAATAAAAGTGATGCTTGCTGACCTTCTATGTATCTTTCGGGCCTATGATTAACTAAGTTTGCTGTGCAAAACGGATGATTGGATAGATGTTTCATCCCGATGCATAAACTCACCACTCAAAATCTGGATGCTTGGAGAGGTTTTGATGTATTCTTTAAAAATGAATAAATAAATAAATAAAACTCATAAAGTACTTATATGGGCCAAGAGAAAGTGCATGGTTTACTTAAAATGTACCTGTAAACTTTGAGTTTATTAAAGCCAGAGGCAATAGTTACCAAACGACTCAGTTCACTGAATAAATGCATGATTTATCTACAGTTATTAATAATAAATTATGTTTTTTTAGACTTCAGAAAGAACTTATAGATCTACAAGGTATTTTGATGACTTTAATAATCACTGACACATAACATGTTGTTTGTAAAGATGGAGTGAATTGAACAAGCCACTATGCAGAGTAGTGAAATATTAATTCCAATCTACTCCCACACTGGTGATAGACATCGGTACATTACACTGTTAATTAATTAAATAAGCCAGTTTTTCAATTATTTCCAATGTGATGAGTGTTTATTCTTCAACCGCACGAACTAACCATCCACCCAGCAACAACCACAGCGGCGGCGTGAGTGCTATAGGCCCTGCATACCAACTGCTTATCAACACAAATGCAAATGTGACCTTTAATATTAGAAACAAAATTATGAATGAGATTCAAATTCAATAGCTGGCAGACATGAAGCATATCGTCAGTATCCATGAAGGGAACCTACAGCTTTTGCTCTGTTAGCGGTGCAGGTTAATTGAAGTTAGCCCTTTGAAGAAATACGAACAGGTCGCTGACTCAACAAAGGATGACAAAAGTAAATGAGTTATGACATTAATACAATAGTGTACTGCTGAGTAAACGGCCTGCCGTTATGTGATTACTACTGACTAACTCAGTCTGCAACATGGAAACATCATGAGGCAAATGTCAAACCACTGCACAACTCAAGCAGTTTATGTTTGGACACATTTTTGGCTTTTAAACACTTGAGATACAAGAATATTAGTCAAAAAAAAAAAACCTGTCCCAGCTTTGTTGGGTTTGTTTATAGTAAAAACATCTATGAGTGCAAGAGCAAAAAATGACCAAGTACTTGGTGACAGTGGGAAGGAAAAACTCCCTTTTAAAAGGAAGAAACCTCCAGCAGAACCAGGCCCAGGGAAGGGAAAGAGAAGAGAGCAAAGAGAGACAGACCAAAAGAAACAAAACTGTCAAAGAAACTATAGGAGAGAATGCTAGAGTATAATGATGATTGAATACAGCAGTGGTGTGTAAACATAGAGTGAAAAGAGATGAGTGAAGGAAAATCACTCACTGCATTATGGGATGCCCCCCCAGATTCCTAGGCCTACTGCAGCATAACTCAGCGGGGCTGATTATTCAAGATTTTGTATGTGAGGAGAAGGATTTTATATTCATTTCTGAACTTAACAGGGAGCCATTGAAAAGAAGCTAAAATTGAAGCAATATGGCATCTCTTCCCAGTTCCAGTTAGTGCTCTCACTGCAGCATACTGGATGAACTGGCAACTTTTCAGGGAGCTTTTAGAGTCACTTAATAATAATAATGAATAACAATAGCCAAGCGTGTAAGTAACAAATGCATGAACTAGTTTTGCACCATCACTTTGACCCAAAAACCTCCAAGATTCCCCACAATGTTACTTAAGGCCAAGGTAATGGCAGCAAAACTGGTTAGACGGCGTGTTTCAAAGATATTTAGAATCGAGTACAGTACCCTCACCTTTATGTGAATTTATTACTTGGAAATTAGATGCCATGCAGGTCTTTAACTAGGTGATTTGTGTCATTTGTCTTTGTGGGTAAATAAAGCTGCAACACAATGAAAATGTACTATCTAAAAATATTGCTTAAGGGAAGTTGGTCCCAAGACAAAACCCTATGGAACTTTCCTGTGTGAAGAATGCTCCTCATCTCCATTAAGAAAATAATCATAGTTAATCAAAATCAAGATAAAACGTTCCAATCATTTTGATTTGATTTGAGGTCATATTGCCCAGATCTCATTACTGCATTCGAAGTTCAGATTATTCAGTTTAGGTTAGGCATGCATGAGAACGTGTTGCAATAACAGTCTGTTATTTAAAAGGAAAGCTTAAAAGAACAAATGTCTGTTATATGTGGTTTATGGCCATACCCCGGGGAATAAGTAATACCGTATATCTTACATTAATAGGCTGTCTCTTTTAAACGCCTGTTTCTAATAAACGCCGGATTGAAAACATGTCACGGCAAATAGACGCCGGTCTCCAATAGTAGCCGGGCGACCTTCGACCCGGAAGTCCCTCCGCGCTGTCGTTGGTCCTCCAGCGTCTCATCACTCGGCCAGCTGTTTCCAATCAGCCGTCATCTACGACCAGCAGCATTTAAGCTGGATGCGCGGCAACCTTCGAAGTGGGATTATTACACTGAACTGGAACTGTCGGCTAGCGAACCTGCTAACTGTGATTTTCAGGTCTTTTACGTCGTCTCCTGGAGAGTCGGGCGGAGAGAAGTTTCGGGGAGCACCACTTGTGCACTGGGCTACCACAGACAAGGAGACACTCGGGAGCAAAGGAGGAGCACAATTGGGAACTGCATTATTTATGAACTGTTGGAATACATTTGGAGCTCTATAAGTAAACGCACTGTCTTTTCACCTCAGTCTAAAAACCGCGCCTGGGTCGTCTTTCCCTCTCACTTCCGCGACCGGTCTCTTTTAAACAAATAACTTTATTAATAAGCACCCGGGCTACTGAAGGAAGATATACGGTAGATTGTGGTGCACACTGTACAAACATAGAACTTGTACTAGTTATATGTGCGCAAATACAACTAGCACACAATGCACTGATTAAAATAATATTTTGATGGTTAGCTTTGTTAACTTTGTGGGTTTTGTTAGTACTGGCTGCTTGAAATTCCACTGTGGGAAAAATTTAGTTTTACAGTTTATAGTACTGATATAATATTAGTAACCTTTATTTTTAAAAACATGTTTTTGTTAACTGGACAGTTTTTGTTTCAACTCATACAACAATGTGCTGTATTTGCATTAAACTTGTACCAACTCTGCATCCAAGGCGAGAAAATCTCAAGCTTCCTACAGACAGGCTCACTACTACACATATTGCTGGCTGGTTTGAACTCCAACAATGCATAAAATTTTATGAGCTCATCAAACGTTCCAGGTGTAAAATCTTATTCTGCATAGTTGCTGGTTACTGGCAGAACCACAGTGTCTTCAGATAAAACAGGGGCTTCAAAAGCCATGAAAAGAAGTAAAGTATGATCTTTGGTAAAATGGAGATTGTGAAGTTAATTACTAGAAAACTATATATGTATAGCAGTTCTTAAACTATTACTGCCTTACTAACCCTTGCAGGTATCTGGATGCTTACAACTCCAAACTTCAGTGGGGGTTAGAGAGTAATTTCATATAGTGCAGCCATAAAGAAATAAATTCTGGACACATACAGACAAATACTTTCTGTTAAAACAATAATCAAAAAGGCTGGTCGGGCATAGTGTAACCTCTCCGTTCCTGTTGTGAAGGACTAAAGCACAAATGGGACTCAGGGATATCCTAAAAGATGAAGAGAAGTTTTGACTACATGATTGTGCTTAAAAACAAGAATTTCTTTAACCAAAATTCCCAGATATGTTTCAGTTTGCAGACCTTTTAAAGCAGCCAACACATATAGATGTGCGAGTGATACTTCAGAAACCACTTATGCACAAAGAATGGAAGAGCTAGGATAAAAACTGCAAAAGGACATGTAAAGAAAGATGCCACCTTTTGGGGATGTGATTCTTTTAGACGAGTCCAAAATGTAAACATTTGTCACTGATGATGGAGAAAGTGCTCTTGCAAGACTGTGCCAAGGGTACCATCAAGCCAGTAGGTGAGAACACCAGAGTGTGGGGCTGTTTTTCTTTCAATCATGTACACGAGTGTGTTTGTACTGATGGAAATATGAACTCTGAAGTCTGCAGAGGTGTTTCTGGTTACAAACTGAAAGAAATCTGGAAAAAAAAAAAAAAAAATAAAGAAACAAAAAAAAAACCA
>VURO01018590.1:45889-62382 GCA_015108175.1 Pelvicachromis taeniatus | reverse complement strand
AATTGAAAACCCCCCCCCCCCCCCCTCAAAGGACACAGACACACACGCAAACACACACACACGCACGCTGAGAAATATGTGTTTACAAAATAGAGCCCTCGAGGAACATAATGGCCGGCGAAAGCTTTTGTGAGCTGTGAAGTGAGGGGTGGCTGACCCTCACTCTGCCATCTTCATTAAAGTCTCCGACAGAGCAAAGACAGCTTTAGGTCAATACTGAAGTAGACCAAGGCTAAGCAGGAATCTCCCACACAACATACAGAGCTACACATGCGCAAACGCTTGTGAAATTCACACATGCACACACTTTCACACGCACGCATTTGTTTATCAGGAAACAATGATCAGCCACGCGCATGCTGTCGAAGCCCATCCTCGCACCATAAAGGTCATACTCACAGGTGCGAGGATTGCCTAATTGCACATTTCACACGATCTTGAAGCCTCTGAATGGAAACTGCAAAGGCATTTCTAAAGATAAAAAAGCAATAAGAGCTCACAATATTATGTTTCTCCCCAAACATATTTGGTGGAATCATTGCCATTCAAATTACACAGTATATTTTCCAGCTGATATACTTTAAACAAGATAATCATCAGCAGAGGGAAGTGGGGTAGAAATTTCATTGAGCAAACAATGATTATTTTATTCATAATCCAGGGGAAAAGAAATAGGGAGAATATCAGATGAGATGATTCAGGGTGAAGCGTGCTTAAAGCCACGGACGGCCCCATTTTCGCCGGCATCAACTCCTGTCACATAGTGCCGGAAATAAAAAGGAAACATTATCCCACAATCAATAAGATAAATGGCAGCAGTGAGACAGAAAACACATTTTAATGTGGAGCCGGACAATATGTTAATATCATACATTTTTTTATAATCTTTCCATATTACCATCGCATGACAACATTTTCATATGGTGATACTTTTTTTCACACTCTTCGTGTGTAAATGAATGATAACACATTTTGCCAAAGTCTGTCACAGCGTGAGCTCCGAAACACTTCATACCATATTGTAGACTTTTTTTTTTTCATGTGTAAGATTTTGCTCTCGTAAATCCACTTACTGAAACAAACATGCAACGCCAACACAAGAGCACCCTGTGGCTCAAAAAATATGTATAAATGTAAGATTTGCCCGATGCCTTAAATGGTATGATGTTGTTTTAAATGCATTATCCCATCTGCAAAACAGGCGACCAGAGGCTCTGAGCCTGTTATTGGGGGAAAGAGTTTATTGTAAGGTTCTGGAAAGGAGGCGGTGAGCGAGGACGGCCGTGCACAGTCACATCTGGCCTTGGACTTTACCCTATCAAGGTTACAAGACCAAGATGTTTTACCATTCTATTTTTATTTTTATCAATATATAGCATCGATTCACAAGAAAAGTTGCTTCAGGATGTTTTATATTGTAAACCAAAAACCCTGCAATAATTAAGTCCACATGTATTTTTGTGAAATTAAAAGCAAAGTTGCGCACCTATGCAGGCAAGAGTGCAGGGTGCCCACTGCATTTTCATCACAAGGCGTCACACAGTTCTGTTTTATCAGACGCCATCCTCATCTCAGCATGCACAAGCAGTCCTTTGGCACTCATGCCTTGGCTATATTGGCTGCTTCCAGATAAGGGATCGGTTTTAAAGACCGGCAAAACTCGCAGTATGGGAGCGGAGGGGTGACGGTGGTTTAAGTCACAGGATTGTCAACCAGGAGACGGTGGTTCATGTTCTGTAGGGACCCGTGCGTTTTGATGTTTTTGCTTTCTTTTTAAAATCTGCTGCATTTTTTTAATTTGACACATTGTACTTCATCCGCTCTTTTGATTAAGGCGCCAAGAAATATCTGATTAGGTCCAGAAAAAGACTGCGTCCTTCCAGGCTGACAAATGATGAGTTGGGAATGACAGACCTCTCTCACTATTGTTATGCCTAACGATGCAGATGCCAAAAGACACCTTGAGCCTAAAGACCCACGCCAGCAGTTTTGACAAAATGGCACTAAAGACCCAAACATCCAGGTTTGGGTATCGGGGCTGTTGCTTTGGTTCCTCTGGGCACAAAGACAAGCACATTTCCAGACTATTGCCTCATTCATGATATTCATGGATATCTTGAAACCTCAGAATTGCTTCTCTGCTTCTTGGTGATCATGATCTGACCATAATCTTCAGCACAAGCACGCCATCGTGGGCCACGTCTGCAAACCTGCTCCTTGTTTTCAAATTCACTTCTCCCTGTAGGACTTCCAGAGTTTACTCTAGTAAACTCAAGGCATTTTAAACAATCACTGAAAGGCTCTGTCAGGCTCTTCATATGATATGTCTTCATCCTATAAATTATCTATTATTTGACAGGGAAACAGCATAATACTAACCAGATAGTCACAAAGCTAAATCAAATGAATAATGAGAACAGCTTCCTCAATTTAAATACTTCTCTCTTTTCAGCCTCTTAGCGCTAAGCTGAATATGTTTAGTGTTTTATTGTTTAAGTTCAGGGAAAACTGAACTTAAAATACATAATTTATTGACCGAGCAATTGACCTTTTGGAAAAACAATTTTCACATTACACATATAATGACTATGAAGGCTTGCTGTAAGCAAAAGGTTACAAGTCTAATACCTCGGGTGAATATATGTACCATGCCATTCATTTACAGTGACAAATGTTTAATATGATGAAATTGTTACGTTGAGTGAGTTCTTTAAAAAGAGGCGCTGATGAAAAAGACAAACATTATTTCTAGAGTTGCTGTTATGGGAGGGTCAGAAAGACAAGTTAGATCTAGCCTTGTGTAAATTATACTGTGGACACTCTGACTTGAATATCATATTTAACTGGAGTACATCTTGCGGGATTCACTTGAGGAAAGAAAAACAACATAAGAACAACAACAAAACAACAAAACCCTTTCCTTTTAGAGAATTTATATGAAAACCTGTGAACGCTTTTAAGGTTATCGTTTTGAAATGATAGAAGATGCTCAGCGTGATGCTCAGCATGATGGGCGAGGTGTGAAGTGAGTGAGAATTGATCTTTAGTTCTTGTCAGTATTAAACATGTCAAAAACTATGGCTGAACTATGTTTAAATCTCTGACAGCTGTGAACTGCAGCTGCAAGTGTGAATGAAAAGCTTTGTACAAAAGTTTGTCTTATCAACAGCGCTAAGCCACCGGGATGTTCGGAGCCACGAAAGGGTCGGAGTGGAGTCCTTTAGAATCAATATGGCATTTTAATGAATGCAAACACAGGGACATTTATGCGTATAAATAAAGGAAGTTGCACAGGCCTCATGAAACCTCAGGTGCTTTGTGCACAACTTGCAAAATGATTTCAAAACCTTTCGTACTCCCAACAATATGTTCAACATTACCACCACTTTTACCCAGGTGAGTTGTCCGGCTTTCCTTTAATGTGAATAGTGCTGCTTCTCCACTTTTGGTTTGACAGCCTCGTGCCTCAAGTGGTAGACAGGAAGTTACCAACCGCATCCCCTCAACTACAAACGAGAAGCTTCGTTGGTAAGGCATAACACATGCAGATGTTCAAGCTTCCCTCCAACATGTTTCTGACTCTTTAACGACCACAGGGAGTTACTTCTGCTTCATATTCAAAAGCTGTTTGGGTCATTACTGACGAACAAGACCAAGAGTCTGCAGCCTCACATGACGTTAGCGTGGCCACACATGCTGCAAAATGCTAATGTATGCACGGTCACAGTAATAGTATTGATTTGCTGACATTTAGCATCTGCAATCACTACATGTTAGCATGCTAATATAGCACAAAATCCAACAAAAGTAAGGCTGGGAACGATGGGAATGTCTGTCATTTGCACGTATATGGATATCAGTATTTAAATTTAGCTGATGCACCCAGTGAAACTCACAGGCAATCCATCCAACCAAGTTGTCGACAGTTTAATTATACCAAAAAATAGCATCTCGAAGCGCGCCGCTGGTGTGTCCAAAAATGTTGTTTTTTTAACACTTGATGGAAAGTGAGAACTGGAAAGTGCGGGCAAAATGACCTATGCTGCTGCTCTTTTTAACTGTGCCTCCTCAGTGCAGGCACATTACGCCGCCAACATCAGTGTTGATGTTGTCTCTGTATTGGGACGGGTTCATCTCTAATTTTGTAACAGGTCTAATTATCTTCTGTTTCTGTAGGAGCAGGTTTGATGGTCCTCTGGTCACCGTGAGATTGAGTTCTTTCATTTTAGTAGGAAATTAATTTGTGAATGTGTAATTTGCGTAGATGAACCTTTCTAATCAGGGTCTATTTAAAAAACCTCCCATCCAGTAGCACCACTAACTGCACCGCTTGGTTCACACCAGTAATCAGATAACAACACTATTGCCAGAAACTGAACCTGGATCTGTGCAAAACTGGGCAAACGTTCAGCCCACTGCAAAATCACAGAAGTGTTCGGAGCAGCTGAATGCGGAGCTGGTATTGCTTTAAACATAATGCAGCAGAGAGATGAAACAAGCACTATGGATCTGTTCATTACAGAATGGGTCACTATGAGCAAAGAAAGCAAACAGGCAGATTTAAAGAACTGCTCAGAAGGAGCCGGCATGTCTTTAATTTCAGCCCACTTAAAAAAAAATCAAAGGGGTAAGGAGAAAATCATTTATAGCTCATCCTGGCAAGAAATCACAGAAAAATCACTGCCTACATCTTGTCACCTCCAACCAACTCATACAGTGTCATCAAAATAATAAATATGTACTTGAACCCATCCAATGTGAGCTGAGAGATGGCCGGAATGACAAAAGCAGCTTCTTCCATCTTGTGAAAGTCACACATGGTAGAAAATCCCCACGAACGTGAATCTCCACGCCTCTTTCGTCAAATTTGAAACCAAATAAAACAGACTTGTAAATCATACAGAAGTCCCTCTCGAGTATCAACATTTCCTTAGAAGGCGGCTTCATTTATTTTTCAGCCATGCATATTTAACAGTTGCTCTCACTTGGGGAAAACAGGCCACTTTATGGAAGCCATTCCAAGAATTCATCAGCACTGTCAGTGAACATGACAGCCAAATATTTCTATGTCAAAAATACACGAGCCCAAAAAAAAAAAGTGCTGTAAGAAAAACGGACCTAGGGATGATCAATGGTGCTCGAGACACGATGAAGTGAATAAGAGTGACGCTTAAAAATGAAATCAGTCATTTCACGCGTTCATTCGCATGTGGTGGAGTTTCTGTTTCAACAAACAAAACAACTTGTTATCCCCTAACCGCCATACAGGCAATCTCCTCTCAGTGCACTGTCAAATTTCATCATTAGAGTTCAACACTTTGTTGCCTACATTAAAGCGCGAAAAACGAAATAACAAAAAAACAAACAAACATGCACCACATGGTTTCTGAAGGCATCACAATTCTCGGCATTACACTGCAACTCACCCGGCTTAATCCTATCTGAAAATCAAATCTAATACAAACTCTAACCAGGAAAGTTACAGCGAGACTCTGGCAAAATAATGCATTTGTAGCTTTTATTTTTATGTGTAATGAATGATAAATTTCAGAACAAACGAAAGGCAAGAAAACAATAACAAAAAAGAAATCTTTGGTAGACTACCATGAAAGCCTGAGTTCAAAGAAATATGGACTTGCGGCGTATTGCATCATGTGGGGGCACACCACCGAGTCATCTGCCACAGAGCTCATTCCAGACAAACCTGCAGCAGAGTGTGTGCAACAAAACAGAAAGATTCATTGATCTTTTTTTTTTCTCTCCATCACCTCATTTAGACCAAAAAAAAAAAAATCTCCAGAGTGATATTTATGGGACATAAATAAGAAGTAGACAAATCTAATTTATTTCAGGGTCACTTCCATCAGCTCCCAGAGCCAGTGCAATCAATGTCACTGAAATCTCTGCTCCCCTTAAAGTAAAAAGAGAATAAGTAAAAACAAAAAATCTCCATAACCGCCATCATAAGCTTCAGAAGATCTACGTGGCTGTATCATAAAGGCCTAATTTAGACTGTTTTTCTAAGCGAGAGCTGCATGAACAAACCCACCGACTGCCACATGACCTCCGCAAAGAACTAAAACACAGGGTGTTTTCCCTCAGCGCAGCCATAATGATACATTGCTATTTATGTTCCGGCAGCTGGTGGGTGGCTGTGCTGAAAAGTCACTCAGTCTGCCTCCTTTATTTGCCCCCCGAATCTTGTAAGGCACTGCGCGGTTCAGTTTTATGTGAATGCCTCTGTTAGTTAAGATGTAAATTCCTTTTTACAAGCTGAGTGATGGCATAAACAGTTTTTTGAGCTGCGAATATAAAAATCTTGATCATGTAAATAAATTCTCCGTGCAGGCTTGTGCGCCTAATGTCGCTCTTTTCTGTGCGTTTAATGATCAGCGTAGCAGTGGGACTATCGGCTGCTGAACTTAATGGGAAGGGCAGAGTTGAAAGGAGAGCTGTAATGATTAGGGGAATAACATGTAATTCATTTCGATCAGTCTATTTAGACACCTGGATCCAGTTTGTGAGAATTTGATGCTTTGTCATTTAATATTTAAGATTTCCATTTAAGATGTCACCTCTGAGTCTGAAAAGTGTGACAGGTGTCTTTATTTTTTTTCTCTGTACACGATACAGGCAATAATTGAGGCTCCACAGGTGTACTTTGTGACAGGAATATCAATATTAACCCCCCGTTTTATCACTTCAAGATTTAAGAGCTTTGATGTTTTCTGTATCTACAAGATAAATATTTGCAGGCACTTCCTGTCTTTATTTATTAAAGATCGATGTCCACACATGATGGGTCACCGTGTTCTTCTCCTCAGTCGATCTTTGTACTCCGCTGCCGAGGACACCGCTCGGTGTAACGCACGCAGCACAGAACGGTTGGAACGCCGGGCGCATGATGAGAAGTTTGATATGCTTTCTTTAGGCATTAAATACCGCACGCAATCAAAGGTGAAATTAGCACTTTCTGGTTTATTAAATCCCACAGAGGGAGTCATTTGATTATTCTGCTCCTCCACTAGTGCTTCTTACCACTGTCACACCTCAAACTACAAATTAATTTGTTTAAAATGCAAAAAAGGTCGCACCTCATTTTCTCCCAGATTTCTTCAAGACAGGCAAAAAAAAGCTGGCAGTACTGCTAAGTCTGAGAACGAGCGCTTGATTTTCGGCTGCTTCACCTCCCTCGTGCCACCACAACAGTCTTTCAACATATCCAGTTTAAGTATTTACATTTTTGCGAATTCCTTTTCGACAAAAGCGCGGCAGAAATCTGGCACTTCTCCACAGATAATTAATTGTGAAATAAAGTGGTTGTAGGATGAGATGTGTGAAGAATCTCCAGGTGTAGGGATATTCTTTAAGTGGCTCATAACAGTGAATATCAAAGAATACAAGGCCTGTGTGGGGAAATAATATCTTCCTAAAGTTATTCTCCTATTCTACGGTGCAATATAAAGGGCTGAAAAGATGTGGCTCTATAATATTCTGTGGTGTGACTTACATAGAGAATGTCACTTGTTTTCTATGTGAGAAGAGTCAATGCCTCAGAGAAACAGAACAAATGGGCATCTGTAAATATATTACACGCTTCAGAAACAGCTTATTTAACACATGTTAATACATACATATCATATACAATACAATAATAGCCTTATTTAAGAGAAGTAGTAGGAATAGATACATCCAGATAAACCGCCTAATAGATTAGAGGCAATTGAAGTGTACGTCATGTTTGCCAACAATCCAGAAATACAAATACAAATCACCAGCCTCTTTATTAGGTACACCTGTTCCAACTGCTCTTCAGTGCAAATGTCTAATCAGCCGCTCACACAAAGACAACAGCAGGCAGTAAGTCAAAAAAAACCCTTGTTACAACCAAAGGTACGCAGAAGAGAATCTCTGAATGAATAACACACTGAATCTTGAAGCGGACAGGCCAGAGCAACAGAAGACTGCAACAGGCATCACTCCTGCCAGCTAAAACTGGAAACTGAGTCTACAATTTGCACTGGCTCACCAAAATTGAAAAACACTTCCTGGTCTTATTAATCATGGTTTTTGCTACACAACAGCAATTCGGCACGGGCAACACGAAAACATGGATCCATCCGGTCTTAAATCAACATGCTTGTACGATGATGTGATGATCTGAGGGGTTGTTTTCTCTGGCCGCTTTGGGACCCTTTGTAAGAACTAAGAATTGTTTAAATGCCACAGTCTGCTTGAGTATTATTGCTAACCATGTCCATCCCTTTATGACCCCATCTTTTGATGGCTGCTTCCAACAGGATAACGTGGCATGTCCCAAAGCTTACATCATCTCAAACTGGTTTCTTGAACATGACAGTGAGGTACTCAAATGGCCTCCACAGTCACCAGATCTCAATTCAACAGAGCACCTTTGGGATGCGGTGGAATGGGAGAAGCAAAATCTACAGCAACTGTGTAGATTTGGTTCATTTGAATTTGAACCAAACTCTCTGAAGAATGTTTTCAACACCTTGTTGAATCTATGCCACAAAGGATTAAGGCAGTCCTGAAGGCAAAGGGTGATCCAACCCAGCCCTAACAAGTATACTTATAAAGTGGCCAGCAAAAGAAAAGTATCAAACTCTGACTTATGAAAAGAGGCAATGTTTGGCATTTTTGCTTAAGAATAAAGCTCGGTTACCTCATCTAATATTTGCAACATTTCTTCCAGCTTTGGCCAGTAATTTCCTCATACCATGCACAAACTGAAAGCCAGATAAGCCTCTGTCAAACATTCTCAAAGTACATTAAACAGCTTGTCTAGGTTCAGTATTGATTTCCAGCAGTTCTTAGAGGAAACCTTATCTGTGCCTCTGAATACTGGGTTGCATGCACTGTTCAGTTGTGTTCAACTCGACAGGGCCGAGCTGTTAGAGAAGACAAAAGCAATGCTTAGGCTGCTGAAGCAGGAAAAAGTTTTCTGACTCTTTCTCATCTGCAAATTAACCATTGACAAGATCCAAATGGGTAACTTTAATTGACTGAAGCTGCTGTGCTCTAAAGGCTGAACCACCTGGCTGTCAAACAGGGAACACGGCGAGGAACAGACTAGTGTGAGTGCAAGTTTGTGCCAAAACGTGTCTTTTTCAATACAATATTATAATTGATATCATCTGAATGGACTGCTAAGCACTGACTGTACACACCTGGCCTCAAGGGCATCATCTTCATCTCATTTTAATTGCATTTGCAATGAGGAAAGAAATAAACCTGCTTTAACAAATTAAATCTGGATGATTTTGATCATTTCCTTAAAAGTGTGGAAATATTATCAGCAAACTGTATCTTTCACGTCAAACGTAAAAAGCACTTGTGTTATATTATTATTTATTGGAACATTATCAAAGATGCATTATGCAAAGCGATTGTGGAGGACGATGATATAAATTCACCATGTGGGAGTCACGATTATGTACTTCCCCATAGAGCTGTGCCGTCTCCATTTTCTTTATTGTGTTTTTGCCATGTAAAATTGATTTTTGGTTTTCCCTCATAATTTCCATATAATGGAAATGGGAAGCTCTGCTTGGATTTTTTTTTTTTTTCCTGATGTACAGTACTAATCTTGTTTCAAGAGTGGCAATGATGATGGTAGAAATGCTCTGCAAATGACACAGTATTACACATAAATAACAAAACAGATTGCCTTTTTATTGACTTTTATTAACTTTGTACATTATAATAAATAGTGATTTTTGTATTATTACTACTCACTTCCTGCCTCATGTTTGATTGATCAACCACTGGAACACTTTTAGAGGAAGAATGAGAGAAAATATAAAAATAATATTACTTGACAAACACTCAGCAGAGTTTGCATTCGCTTTAATGTCCTTAATAGTACATTTATTATACGTACAGGCTACGCCAGCTCCACCATCCAACCAAAAGCTCCATGTGGCCTCTAAGCTACAGTCTAAGTCGCTTACTTATTACTATTGCTGTGAATACTCAATAATAATTGAGTGGAAAAGCTCTAAAAAGACATAAAAATATACAATATTGAAATAAGTGAGTAAAAAAGAGAACTGAAAAGCTTTTATGTTATAGACCATAGCGATTACAGCCCTTTTTATATTTTATTAATGCTAGAAAGATATTCAGTTCCCAGTTTTAGTTCAGTTCCTCAAACCATTTCCAAATTTTCTAGCAGCCCAGTGAAATGTCCTACTTATTAACATATGGCGTTTCTGTGGGGGGGAAAAAGAAAGAAGGGCAATCAGGCACTGTAATTTTAAACGCCCTCTGTCGTCATAGGGTCTCATCACATACTCACAAAAGCTGCTTGAAGAATTTCTAAGATATGATTTAAGTTTTTAAAGGTCATACAGTTTGATAATTCACGCTCCACAACCTGGTGACAGATGTGATCAGGTCATGTACTTTCACTTGAGCTTAGGTCTGACCCAGAAAATTGGGCTGAGAATATTCATGTGAGCGTCCTTGGAGGATTCCAGAGACTCTCTCTTTCATGACCGTCATACGACCCTTCCTGTAGCACACATGGGCAAAGTGCCACACCATACTGTAAAAATGCTTCCAGATGGCCTCCATATCCTCCTACTGCCTGACTCTGTGGTTACGGGTTAACTGGGTGACGCCCACTCCGAGTGTATTCACTGTGATTGTAGCCGGTTTCTGTTTAGGCACACACAAAACAGTGCAGTCAGGCTCCCAGTACAAAACAAAAAAAAACAAAAAACAAAGAAAACCAGAGGACAATGTCCTTTGCTTGCATTTTCTCTACATACAAATAGATATATACAGTGGTTATTGTGTTAGCCCTGATTTAACCGATGTTTAATTTGTTCAACTGGCAGCTCTGGTTCTGTCCTTCAGCCACACTGACACTAGCACCACTTATCAGTACATATGAGTCATGCATAGGCATCTTATTTTGCAGTGATCTCTGAAATCTTAATTCAAACGTTGCTTCAAATAACTGCTGTTCTGAAGGTAAGAGTCTTTGATAACCATCTGGATGAGAAAAAGAAAGTATTCTGCCTGTTACTCGCACACACACACACAGAGGTAAATAAATGAAAATATTCTTCTCACTTTTCTTAATGTACAATTGTTTTTATAGTCTTTTATGTTTGTCGTATTTGTCTGTAAAGGCCATTTGATAAATTTGTATTCATTATCTCCTTGATGGTAGTTTTTCAATCGGTGGAGTCAAATTGCCTTCATATGGATAAGCAACACAAAGGAAAACAATCCACTGCTTGAACTCATTGTGTTGTTCATTTCTTTACTTCTATATTTTATTAAGCAACTGCTAATCCAAGCCATACATTTCCAACTCCCACTGTTTCATTTTGAGAGCTTCAGACTGGTGACACATGAATGCCTTGGATTGGATAAAAAAAGCTTCATTAATGCAACGCCTTTGTCCAAAAAGAGATGAAAAAAATACTGCAGCGAGTAATTGAGAAAGAAGAAGCAGCCACACAAACCTACTCATGCAGTCTGAAATATACATTGAGATAGAAGTTTTAATTATTATCTTTATTTAAACAATTTTGCTAAGTTAGGCTTCAGTTCAATTCAACTTTATTTATATAATGCTGTATTTTTGCACTAACAGATGTGAATCAGTTAGGACTATATAATCTGGATTATCACCGTCACTGAACCTGTAAATTTGTAGTGAAATAACTTTTGGAATGCAAGTCGATACATGGTTATAGTAATCTCATGATCAAAGCTTGACTACCAATAGACGATATAATGAGGTGGTAAAAACAAGGTACAAAGACAAACAGACACTGCAATGTCTACTACTGATCAACTGTCAGATAGCAAGCAAATATACGTACAAGGGGCATAAAGTCACATTCACACAGGAAGTAACTAGCAGAACAGGAGGGAAGCAGAGGCCATAGAAAGACATTCAGCGACTTTGTCGAAATAACCAATGGTGACGTGAAGTGGGCGGGTCCTGAAATCATCCTTTTTCAATTCCAAGGCAATATGTTGGATGGACTACCAATGAGAGTGAAGAATAGTGTTGATTAACATATGGCAGGGTGGTAAATAATTAGTTACTCAGGCAACTGGAGCCTGGACTGTCTAATAGCAACCAACTGTCATCTACAAAAATAATGTAAAACGTACAAATCGCTCCCTGCTTGCAACAAGGAAGCTGGTGGACAAATTATGTAACATCAATACTAAGAACATTGTTGAAGGTTGTATCTCCCATCACATCTCCCATCTCTTCTTTTCTTTTTTAAATTATAAATGCTGATTCTGATATGACTGCAAATGGCTACAGAATATTTTTTCTTGTATTTAAGGTGTAACACTTGTGCACCTATTACTAAGAGAAAAGGCCACCTTTCTGAAAAGAATAGTCGCTATATTTGCAATGCAATCAAGACCAAAAAAAATCTGAAAGCTGATAAGGACGTTTTAAAAAAACAGATCTTCCTTCTTTGGCAGAAGCAACTGTGTATATAGAAATATGGAATATGTTTATCATTTAAAAATGAGTCTTGGTCTTGGTAGCCGGGGATCGGTCTGCCAGGACCTCCGCTTCTGGCACCCTCCCCAGGACTGGCTCCAGGGTGGGGCCCATATCCCACACCCTATCCCAGGCAGGGTGAACTGTTCCCTCAATGCCCTTCTCATAGGGGTCTTCTGAATGTTGTTGGCTTCATCGGGTGATGAGTATATAGAAATATACATTTGGAATGGTTCACAGCCGAGTGTGAAGCGGTGAGAATGACAAGCTGGAGGAGGTGGCTGGGTGGAGGGACGCCTGGTCTGCTTGACTCCCTGAATAATCTGAGTAAGATGGATGGATGGATGGATGGATGGATGGATGGATGGATGGATGGATGGATGGATGGATGGATGGATGGATGGATGGATGGATTTAAAAATGAAGTAAAACAAGACAACAAAGCATTGAAAAAGATACTTACTCGATGGGTCTGGCCCTATTGTCAAGCGTCAGCCTGACCCCCTCTACAACACAACACAACCTAGTTAGATGAGCTGCGGTACGGGTGATTAACTTTGTAGAGTCTTTTCAAAGTAAAAGCCATCTGGAGAATCAAATATTGATTCGTGACCATTTTTTCTGTCTTGTTTTGAAAAATAATTACTGAGAACCGAACTTCTGTATCGATAGCTGGTTACAGCCATGCGTGTGTGGAAAGGACTTGGGTATTAAACTGTTGGGCTTTGACAGTTCAGAAGCTAAATATCACATGCTAGTTTTGAAAAACATCAAATTTTCTAGTTAGTATAAAAAAGTGGAACTTGGAGGTTGCACAGTGGTGCAGTGGTTAACATGGTCGCCTCACAGTAAGAAGGTTTCTAGTTCAAACTTGGCAGGCAGGTGAGGCATTACCGTGTGGTGTTTCAATGTTCTTCCTGTGTCTGTGTTGGTTCTATCGGGGGAATCCTCACAAAATCCAAAGAAATCTTATGTTAATTGTTGGTTCCAAATTGTCTGTAGGTGCAAATGTTGTCATCAACAACATAATGTACTATCCAAAGTGTACACATTCCCTCACCCAATCTAAAGCACAATTAAGGAAAACAGATTGAGTGACCTTGAATTTGAGAAACTTTTAAAATCCAAGTCCATTCAAGTTCCATTAATTGTATCGGTGTTTCAAGAACTGCCAAAGCAAGAGAATATAATTTGTCCAAATATCTGAACAGTAAACAATAATTTTAATAATGTAAATATCCTCTTCAACTCTTGACAGGCACTCGTAAACATATTTCCCCATTCTTGGCTCATTTACACTGACTTCCAGTACGTTGTAGAATTGATTTTAAGATTTTATTGCTTGTTTTTAAGTCTCTAAATGGATTAGCTCTGTCATACCTCTCTGAGATTTTAACTAAAAATACTCCAAACAGAACTCTCAGGTCAGCTGATAAGTTGCTTCTAGTTGTCCCTAGAAGCAGACTAAAACACAGAGGAGACCGGGCCTTTGCGATTGCTGCGCCCAAACTTTGGAACAGTCTGCCTCTTCAAATTAGGATCTCTTCAACACTTGACATTTTTAAAACCCATTTGAAAACACACTTTTACTCTCTAGCTTTTAATTGTGACCGAGTTTCTGTTTTGTTCTTTTTATGTGTATTTGTTTCTATTTTTTACTTTTTTACAGCACTTTGTTCGACCTGTTGATTTTAAATGTTCTATAAAATGAATTGATTGATTGAATATTCAAACAGAAATATGTAGTGAGTATGCATTTCACACTAGCACGTGTGTGTGTGTGTGTGGACGGGTATTAACATCTTCATGGGGACCAAAAATTGGAAGTTTACTATACTCATGGGGACCGACAGCCCTCGTGGGGACCAAAACCCCGATCCCCACGAGTCTGTGTGTACATCTCGATAATCCTCTGTTACTCTACATTACTGTGCAGTGGTACATGTTATTGTAGGAAGATGCATATTAAGTAGCAAGTTCTGTCCTGTCTCTTTGTCCTAACGCAGGTTATTAAGCTCTTTGAAAATTGAAATTATGAAGCTGATCTTGCCCCTCATTGCACTGAACGTTTTACCTTGGTAAGAAAATAAATAGTAGTTATTCTTTAGCAGATGGAATATTTTTAATCCAGATGGTTGGAAGAGGTTATATACTCCCACAGTACATGTTTAACGAGTTTTTCAAAGATCACACTGAATTTTCTTTGTCCCTGAAACAAATAGCTGAACTGAATTTGTATTTTTTTCAAATGATTAAAGCGATGCTTTAAGCACATGCTTTAAGAGCACCTCAGCAGCGGAGCTACTGCGTGTTTCTTTTCTCTTCTGTTTCGTGTCAAACTCACTGCTGTGACAAAAAAAGCAACACAAAAACTTATTCATCATTACTTGTTAATTAAAACTTCGGCTGATCTGTCATAAGGACTGTGTGGGTGTGGTTGGACGAGGTTTTGTGCAGCGCTCCAGTAATGCAAAGAAACAACCCAACAACCCTCTCTTCATATGTAGCTTCCTAAATCCTGATTGGCCCATGAAAGTAGGCGACGTCACGCTTTTCCAAGAGCACAGAAAAGTGTGTTTCGTGTAGCTGTTATAATAATAATAATAATGAAGTGCGAAGCCCAGACATTTTTATTTTAATCAACTTAGAGCAGTTATCACGCTGTTGTACTGTCTACCTGCGTTTCACAGAATGAAAGGCAATTTGTCAGATTTTCAATGATGCACTTAGTGCTGTATTTCAGAAACAGAGCAGGCAGGAAGGATGTCAGAATAAACAAAACAAATCAGGTCTAATTGTATCTAAAATTAGATAACTGTAAGACAAGAGGATTTGTAATAGTGAGGGAGGCAGCGGATGAAAGCGTAAATCAAGTCAAGATCAGGAAGAGGTGAGCAACAAAGCCCTGCCAAGCTTTACTGTTTTCGAAAAAAAAAAAATCCTCACCTCAAGGTTACAAGCAGCCATGCTATGTGCAGCAAATGAAATACTCAAGGAAGACATAAGTCTCATTAAGGCCCATAAAGGACATCCCTAATAAAATCCTCAGTCTGACATGCAAGAGCTCTCCAGTGATGGCTGATTAATTGCTGGTGCAAATGAAAGCATGAGAGGGAGCTGGGGCTCTGTGGCTGTAATTTATCCTCTCCTGTCCTGTCTTGTCCTCACAGCCTGGGGAGATTGCCCAGGAAGACAGGAGACAGAGAGTGGGTGGCTGGTTTGGAGGGGCAAGGGAGGGTATCAGCTTCATATTATGTGGAGGAAAACATGTTTAGGTGGCCAGTGAGATCATTTGTTTAGATTGCTTCAGTTATAACAAGCTGTATGTGATGACATCTGGGTGTTTGGATGGGGAGAAAAATTTCCCGAGCAGGTCAGACTGATAATGATGACTGCAACATGTTCTGTGAAGAAATATGGTGGCAGCAAAGATGACCCAAAATATATTCTCGGCAGTCATACATCAAGTAAAGACCGGGCTACTTTATGACAGCTTGCTCTGTAATCCATCAATAATACAATCTCAATGATTCTCAGTCAGAATATATATTTCATCATCTCCTTTTGTCAGATCTGTGTTTATGATTTATAGAGAGGTTCCCAATGCCAAGAGGGCGTACTTGTCAAACATATGGCTAATGAGTGAATCATTATTTCCATAAAATGCTTTGATGCGTTGCCTTTGATTATCTCTAAATCAGACCAAAGTGGATTAATCTATGGTATGGGTAGCTTTAAGAATAGCCGATGATATATGTGGCTGCCTCAGTCGAGGTCATAAGACAGACATGGGGGTCCAAGGACAATCTGGGCCAGGATAATGTCCAGCTGAGGCCAGAAACACCTGCCCTCTAACTGTAATAAGTGGCTGTGTCACACAAAGAGGAGTGAAGAAAGAAACAAAGAAAAGAGGTTAGAGGAAAAAAAGGAAGAGTAATGAGGAGAGGTAAAAAAAAAAAAAAAAAAAACAAAAAACAAAAATTCA